>APFE030459642.1:254931-288920 GCA_000404065.3 Pinus taeda | reverse complement strand
CCAAGAGACCTTGGGATCTGAATCCCAACGGTCACCAAATGTACTATAAATGTATATCAAATTGTTAATAAAATTGTATCGCATGCTTTATCTTTCCTAATTGTTCCCCCTCACCATGTTTGTTTAACAAATGACATGGATCGAGCGAAACCTAATCTTAGTCATTGATTAGAAACACTGGGTTAGAAGGTTCTAAATGACATGGATCAAGCGAAATCTAATCTTAGTCGTTGATTAGAGATGTAATCTCAGCTGGACCAAAAGGAAAAGTACAAGAGGAGGCTTGAGGGTCAGTTGGAGAACACACTAGAGTGATCAGTCATTCGATTTTCTAGAGCGGGGTTTGCTAAGAGAAATCGAATCAGTGATCAGTTTGCAACGACGGGCAGTGAGTACAAGACAGAGAGGCAGAGATAGTGCCGGAAGACTAGCGCAAAGGCAGTGAGGCAGACGCAGAAGCCAGAGGGAGACACGCAGAGGCTAGCAGAGATAGTGCAGAGGCCAGGAGGGCCTGCGTCATCCATGCAAAGGTTGTTGGAGTGACGCAGAGAGCCAAAGAGGTTGCACAGAGCCTCAAAGAGCTGGCGCAGGGTGTTTTTAGGCTAACGCAAAGACCAGGAGGGCTGACGCAGTGCTTCAGTTGTTCTGAAGAGGGTTTCGTGGGGCAAATTTTCTAAATATCGACTTCCGAATAGAGAGGTATTACTGTCGGATTATTTTCTCTGTCAGGTGAGCCGGTTTGGCACCCAGTTGTACTCAGATAGATTGCATAACACAATAACCCTCAGAATTGTTGCACCGATTTGCCCAAGTTGGGTTTTTCCAGGGACGAGTTGTCCAAAAATAACGTGTCACTTGTGTCTTTGTTATTTCTTTCAGTTGTTGATTTGTAGATGGTTGAGACTGTATTGTATTTATTTCAATATTTATATGTTTAAATAACTTGTTTGTAATTAACAAGTAGGAGAAATAAACCAAAGAATACAGATAAAATTCCTAATGGGTAATAATACTTAGAAATCTCAACACAAACCTCCGAAATGGAATGATTTTGCTATCATCGAGACGAAACTTCCAGTTGTTAAAGACTAGTTAGAAGAAACCCAAAAATTCGTCCAAACCCTAAAAGAAAATCTAAATAATGCAAGAAATCACATAAAGCATCAAGCTGATCGAAATAGAACAGAGAGAGAATTTGAAGTTGGAGAATGGGTATTTGTTAAACTTCAGCCTTACAAGCAATTTTCCTTAAAAAAGAAGGGAAAAGAAAATATGGACCATACCAAATCAACTAAAAGATCAGCCAAGTAGCATACGTTTTAAGCCTTCCTAATAGAAGTCATGTTCATAACGTTTTCCATGTATCCTGCCTTAAAAAGGCAATTGGCAAACATCAATCAGCACAAACAACACTTCCGACCTTAGATGATGAAGGAAGGGTCATTCTAGAACCAGAAGGTATCATCACCATCAGGGAAAAGAAGTTGCGATCACGAGTAATCAAAGAATACCTGATCAAGTGGAAGGACTTACCGAAAGAAGAAGCTTCTTGGGAGACAAAAGCATTTCGTCAACAGCACCTGCCGTTACGTATCATTGAGCATAAAGTATATTTTCAAGAGGAAGGCAATGTTATGTCAATTAATCTTAATTACAGTCTGTAATTATTAACTAAAAACCAAGGCACCCAAGGTCGTATTTAAGCCAAGGGCCTCCCACATTTGTAGCATTCATTCGATCATTAATAATAAATGTATTAAATCCTGTTAATTTTTTAGATAAGTGCTCCACCAAATCTCTACATCAAGGTGGTGAACAATGAACCAATCCTTATACTACTATATGCGGATGATTTGTTTATTACGTGTGGAGCACAAAATACAAGAATGCAAGAAAATGCTAGTAGCTGAATTCAAAATGAAAGATCTGGGACTTACGCATTATTAATTGGATTTGAAAGTCTGGTAGATACTTGGAGAGAGATATTTGGGTCAAGGTAAATACATAATCGAGATATTGCAAAGATTTGGTATGATGGTTTCCAAACCTATGACTACTCCCATGATCACTAGTCTCAAGAAGTTCAGAAGCTTCGACTCTAGTCTCATCGATCCTACTAGCTATCATAAGTTGGTAGGCTTTGTGATGTACTTGGTAAATACGAGACCTGTTATATGTTTTGCCGTAAATGTTCTCAGTCAATTTTAGTTGGAGCCTCGTCATGACCATTCGATAGCTGCCAAGCATATCTTGAGATATTTACGTGGCACAATACATCACTGCTTAAAGTATGATAGTGAGGAAGTTAAGTTAACAGGTTTTACAGAGTCAAATTGGAGTGTTAGTGAGACTCACGGAAGAAGTACTACATGTGGATGTTTTAGTTTGGGATCTGCAATGATTTCATGGATGAGTGGAAAACAAGATCCTGTTGCGTTAAGTAGTGTTGAAGCGGAATATTTTGTTGCTTGTGAATTAGGAAAAGAGGTAGTTTGGTTAAGAAAACTCTTGTCAGATTTGTTTAGAAAGCCTCTAGATCCTACAAGTGATAAATTGTGATAATCAAAGTAGCATCAAGATGTCTGAAGACCCTGTATTTTGTTGATTTGGAGTAGCATCGGATGTGCTCTAGCCTTGAAAATTAGTGGAGAGGCTAAAGCACATGAGATCTCCAAGACCCAGAAATGGTTTGGGCAGAATCTAACTAGTTTGGGAGATATTAAAACAATTAATTTTTTTAATGGAGTCCCTAACTCTAAACTTAGGGAAAATAAAATATTAATGTGAATTAATATAAAGTTGAGTTAGAATGGTCCAAAAGTCATGGATCAAGCCAGATCTAATCTTAGTCGTTGATTAGGGACTTAATCTCGACCGTTGAATTGTCAACGAGAAAATTATAAGAAGAGGCTTGAGGGTCAATTGGAGAACACATTGAGTTGATCAAGAATTCGATTTTTTGGGGCAGGGCTTGCTGAGGAAATCGAAGGAGTGATCAAAGTTGCAGTTGAGGGGTAGTGAATATAGTAGCAGAGAGGTTGAGATAGTATTAAGAGCATCAACGCAGAAGCAGGGAGAGGGTTGATGCAAGGCTAGCCAGAGGCCACGCAGAGGAAGCCAGGAGTTGCGCAGAGCCTGAGGAGGGCCAACGTGGGAGACGCAGAGGCTCCAGAGGCTAACGCAAAGCCCCGAGAGACTAACGCTGGGCCAAATAGACTGACACTAGACTGACGTTGGGCCAAAGATGTTGACGTTGGGAGATTTCGTGGGGTAGATTGGGGATGATAGCTGTCTTCAACTAAGAGGTACTACTACCAAGGGCATTCTCTATTGGGTGAGCCATTTTTGGCACCCAGATTGTATTCTGAAACTGCTTAATAATAAAACCCTCTGATAGCTGCACTGATTTTCCCGCATCGGGTTTTTCCAGGGACATTAGTCCAAAAATAATGGTGTCACTTGTGTTCTTGCTTGTTTTTTTCTTCAGTTGATGATCAGTATGTGTTGAGACTATACTTGTATTTATTTTCAGTATTTACATGGTAAGTAACTTGTTAATTAACAGAACAAGTAGGAAGAAATAAATCAGAAAGTACAAGAAGGATTTCTAACAGATAGACTTAGAAATTCCAACATGGTATCGGAGTGTAGTTGCAAATCACAGGATAACTAAGGGCATCAGTCAAGCAGAGCAGCAGCAGCAGAAACAGTTGTTCCAAGTGACAGAAGTTATTCCTAGCGGAAAGCAGCAAGGAAGGGGTGACACAGTGCCTGTGTCATCAATTCGAGCCAGGAGGAGGATCAGTGCAGTGGCAGAGAGGAGCAGACCTGACCTACGCAATGCCCGGTCATCTTTCTTAGTCAGGAAGGATTGACGCCCGTGGCCAGGAGGTGTGGATTTTGCTGGTGCCAAGATTGCGCAAAGCCTAGAGGCTCTAACCTTCAGATTGTTGAGGCATATGAGGATGCGAGTAAGTTGTGGAGTGAAGCTGGTGGGGTACTGTGGTTAGAACAATACCTAACAAGGCAAGACCAAGGAGGAGGGAGTTGTTGTCAAGGATTTCTAGCCAAGAAATCGAGATCAGTGGTGCAATTGCACTAACGATTGGAGTGGGGCATCTCGACATTGGCATAGGGGTTTCCAGGAGGGAAATCGAGGCTCAAAGGGAGTCACACCAAGAACTTTCAAAACGGAAGTAGAGAGACTTGAAAGAGTCGAAAGAGGAGCAGCAAAATGGCAGTGAATGGGCTAAGAGATCAGGATAGACTGGACGGAGCTTCAAACTTCATAGTCTGGAAGGCCAGGATCTTGTCCACATTCTAAATAGGTATCGCATCATACACTTCGCCTTGAAAACGATAGCGATCCCGGCTGCCCAAGTTGAAAATGACAAGTACGAGGAGGCAATGGCCAGGGCAAAGTGCATCATCCTTGATGGTGTCAAGGATCATGTGGTGCCACACATTGTCGAGAAGGAGACGACAAATGAGATGTGGGAGGCCCTAAAGAAATTGTACCAGCATACTTCTATGCAGAGGAGGATGTTACCTGAAAACTAGTTGTCGTCATATCAGATGCAGAAGGGAGAGCAGATAGATGTCTTCCTCAACGGATTGAAGGAGATCCGTGATAAGCTAACTTCCATAGGGGCCACACCAGATCAGGACTGATGGTGAGGACCGCATTGAACGCAGTCTCAGAGGATTGGGAGGTATTTGTCCAGAGCTTAATGGGCAGGACGAGCCTTACAGATTGGGAGGAACTGTGGGCAGCTCTTCATCAAGAAGAGATCAGACGGGTGTCCAAGGCGGGGAGTAGCAGAAAAGGGGTCAGAAACAAAAAAGAGGAAGAAGAAGATGCAGTTCTCGCATCTGCGGGAAAGCATGAGAAAAGAAAGAAGAAGGACCTCTCCAAGGTCAAGCGCTTCCATTGTGGGGAACTGGGTCACTATGTGAACCAGTGTCCTAGGAAGAAGAGAAAGGGAGAGGCTTCTGAGACCAAAGTTGCACTAGCTAAGGCGGAGAAGGAAGTGGAGACTGATGACGACTGTGCCATGAGTGCTCATGCACCTCGAGAGAAGAGGTGGGGAGACATTGAGCTGTAGTCAAACGGACTACAGGCGATGAAGGGCAGGATTCTTGAGGTACCCAACCTCTTGTATTATACCTTGCTATGGGAGCCCCGAAAAGGAGTAGCAGGACTAGCAGATGTCGGTAGAGACAAATGCGGATGGAGCAATAGAGAGGGCTACAGTGCAAGAGTCCCAAGACAGCGTGAGGTAGCAGTGCGAGAGGCATAGAGTTGTTGCAGCAGCGCAGAGGTCAGAGAGGGAGCACTTGTCAGCGATAGAGGGAGCTTCAGCATCAAGATTGTTTCTAGCCTGACAAAGATCTCAGATTTGGGAGATTAGTTACTTACTTCTCAGTAACTGAGTTGCAATGCAGCAGTTAGCAATGGCAGTGCTATGAGCAGCACGATGCAGTATGATGGGAGGGGATGCAGTGCAGATGTAGCAGTGGCAGTGACAGGGCCATGGGCAACAGCACGGATGCAGAGGGAGTTGTCGTACGGATGTAGCAGTGCAAAGGATGTTGGGCAGCAAGCCTAGCATCAGCACAGGGACCGATGTCGGATGATCAAGGTAATACTCAGTGAGGAGTATTACTAGAGCATAGTCCTCACTAAGAGGGAGTGTTGATTTGGGGTAGCATCGTATGTGCTCTAGCCTTGAAAATTCGTGGAGAGGCTAAAGCACATGAGATCTCCAAGACTCGGAAATGGTTTGGGCAGAATCTAACCAGTTTGAGAGATATTAAAATAATTTATATTTTTAATGGAGTCCCTAAGTCTACACCTAGGGAAAATAAATATTAATGTGAATTAATATAAAACTAAGTTAGAATGGTCCAAAAGTCATGGATCAAGCCAGATCTAATCTTAGCCATTGATTAGGGAGTTAATGTCGGCCGTTGAATTGTCAACGAGAAAAGTCTAAGAAGAGGCTTGAGGATCAGTTGGAGAACACATTAAGTTGATCAAGAATTCGATTTTATGGTGTAGGGCTTGCTGAGGAAATCGAAGGAGTGATCAGAGTTGCAGCTGAGGGGCAGTGAATACAGTAGCAAAGAGGCAGAGATAGTACCGAGAGCATCAGTGTAGAAGCCGGGAGAGGGTTGACGTAGAGCCAGCCAAAGGCCACACAGAGGCAGCCAAGAGCTGCACAGAGCCTGAGGAGAGCCAGCGTAGGAGACGCAGAGGCTCCAAAATCTGACACAAAGCCCCGAGAGGCTGACACTGGACTGACGCTGGGCCAAAGAGGTTGACGCAAACCTTAGAGGCTGACGTTGGGAGATTTCGTGGGGCAGATTGGGGCTGATATCTGTCTCTGATTGAGAGGTACTACTGTCGAGGGCATTCTCTGTTGGGTGAGCCATTTCTGGCACCCAAATTGTATTCTGAAACTCCTTAATAATAAAACCCTCTGATAGTGGCACCTGTTTTCCCGCATTGGGTTTTTCCGGGGACATTAGTCCAAAAATAACGGTGTCACTTGTGTGCTTGCTTTTTTTCTTCAGTTGATGATCTTTATGTGTTGAGACTGTACTTGTATTTATTTTCAGTATTTACATGCTAAATAACTTAACAAGTAGGAAGTAATAAATCATAAAGTACAAGAAGGATTTCTAACAGATAGACTTAGAAATTCCAACATATTTCATGCAAGGACAAAACATATCAATAATAAGTACCGCTACATTAGGAGCTTTGTACAATATGGGGTTGTGAAGCTACAGTATATTCTGACACACGAACAGGTAGCTGATGTGCTGATGAAATCTCTTCCGGATAATAAGTTTGAGTATTTTAGAAGCATGCTTCAGTTAGTCGATACTACATATTTGATTGATAGGGAGAGATGAAGCATCTAATGGTGAATGCTTGGGAGGACATCTAGTCGGCCTATGTGTTAATGTTTAGATACCCAAGAGGGAGGGTGTCGTTGATCTTGGAGCTCTGAACTAGGATATGAACCTAGATCCCTGGGTTAATGGTTAGCAAGTAAGCCTAATGATACCTAGATTGACTGAAAGCTTTAGTCCATCTTAGTCCCACCTGAATAGATTAGCCTGGTCAAGAATCTAGTATGTAGCACTGAGTATGCTAGAAATCTTAGTAGTTAATTTCATTTTGAAATCTTCTATATAGTATTGTATATGTAATTATGAATACCTACCTAGTTAAAAGTGTTGAAGAATGTAACTAGCTTTGGTCTTCATAATTGCACTTGTCAAAAAGAAAATTTAATATTAAAGAAAATGACTTATTAAAGTATGGGCTTCATGCTTGGGTCAAAGTTTTCTAGGTCAAAGCCTCCATTGAAGGCTTCTAGGTTTTGTCATCAGTCATTAGAGTCATTGCTATTTTTATTAGACCCTTCTTGGGCTTTTGTATCATGTAAAAATAATTATTTTTTAGTCAAAAAGGTAATTTGTCACCTCCACACCAAGTCGGCCTACATAAGGGCAATTTGGCCTTGCAGAAAGGCTATATAAGGAGAGTCAATTTGACCTATTTGTCACATTCACTCAACAAGTTCAATCTTCAAGCAAGAGAAGCAGTAAAAAGGTGTGAAGTAGCTGGAAGAGGACGAAGTTGCTGGGAAGACCTAAATCAAAGTTTCTGGGCTATCTACTTCTCACACATGCGAAGCATCTAGGCAGTTGTTGGAGCCGAAAAATCTATGTTTACTACAGGTTTAAAATTCTGTTGTTGGGTTGAATTTCTATTGTTGGGGGTTGAAATTTTGAACTGAAGTTGTTGTTGGGGAGCTGTCACTTGGAGTATCTTGTGAAGATCATCTATTGCAAAGAAGGGCTGACTTGGTGGTTGGAGGAGATCTTTGTCTAGATCTAAGAAGTTTGGAAGTGTCTCATCTTGAATTGAATCTACTGAAGGAAAGGTTCTTGACTAGGTTTTCCCCTTGTAGGGATTTTGCCCTGGCTGTGCGCCTACATCTTGTGTCTCTTGTTCTTGTGATCTTCATACACATATAATTTGGTAATTGCATGATGAAAGATAAATTAATTAAAAAGTAAAAGAGGCCAACATAATTCACAAGTAATTATCAAGAAAGAGGAATCAAACCCTAAATCCTACTAGTATTGATTTTTCAACACAAATTGCCCCTACGTAGGCCCAAATATGAGCAACTCAGATCACTTAAGATATCACAGCTCCAGCCTTGGAAATTATCCAAGTATCTCTGCTCTCCCAGCAGGAGATTTCCCTGCAAAAACTCCTCCACCAAATGCCCAATTTGTTGCCCCAACTCAGCTCCACAAACTTCCTTTGCATCCTTGGAGAAACACACCCTTGCTGATGGATGCACTTGAAATCTGCTTCTACAATCCCTGCAACAATCTCCCTACAGCTCCCCTAGGGTGAACACTCAAGGTTCACTGAAGAAGGAGCTGAAATTTCCGCCCTGAAACTCCTTGTGCTAAACAGCACAAGAGAACTCTAATTCAGATGTCAAATCGTCATAAGCCCCCTAAATGTGGTCCTCTCCTTCTATTTATGCTTTGTTGTCCCTTTTCCTTGTGGGCTCCACCAAATTCGAATTCCTCCTTCTCCACAAGTGTGAGTTGCCTAAGGGTGTGCTTATTTCCCTTTTGGGTGGCCCCCACCATCCGCCAACACTTTAATTTTTCCTTTTTCCTTATATTTGAGGCCTCCTTTTTGCCAAAAATCAAGTGGTGTCTCCACGGCCCACCTTTCTAAGTTTTAATGCCAAAATATATCCCAATTTAAAAAATTGCAGAAATAGAAAATCTTCTTAACAAAAGTAATTAATTGGGGATATTACACTAATGTAATAAACATCACAAGAACTTGTCAAGTTAAAAGAGAATTCTAATAATAAACCCTAACAACTTGATGCCCAATCATTCTCAACATTACTATGGTTCCATAAATGAAAGCTGGAAGGTGCTCCTTGCCTCTGAAAAGCAAGATATACAGACATAAATCATACAAACTCTTTCATCTTGGCCATGACCTTATAGATTTGACCTCTTTGAGGATGTATGGCAAGTTGCCAACTGTTTGAAGAAAGGACTGTGTTTCATTCTTGTATTTGTTTTAGATTTCAAACACTATGTTTACTCATTTAATCACAGTTGAAATAGTGACATAGTGGTAGTAGTATTATTGCAATTTACAAGCATTTGAACATAAAATTATTTGTAATATTCCTAATTAGCCATGGCTAATTGGAATATTCGATTTTGCTCAATTTTGCCTCCTATAGTTATTTATAGATAAAAAGGTGAGGAAAGGGGGGCATAACTCACTTTTTGAATAAAGTCACTCCCTAGTAGCACAACGTTGTAACTTAAAAGGGGAGCCAAGGGGCCAAAGGACCACGTAGAGAAGGGGGCCCACGTAGACACTTGGAGGGACTGCGCAGATGGAGAGGAGCACGGGGCAAGAGAGAGGCTACGTTGGAGGACGTGGGCCTTAGGGTTTTGAGAGAGACCAACACTATAAAAGATAGAGGAACCTCCTCATTTTGGCATTCGATTATGTTGCATTTGAGCTAGTCACTTCGACTTAGAGCACACTGGCTATTTAGCCTATCTGCAGCACTATTTAGTGCATCGAGTGTCTTCATTCGGAGATCTCACCCTTAGCCCCGGGGGACTTCGAGTGCTTGCTCGGGCAAGGTAGTTTCATCAGTCATTTTGCAGGAGGATCAATCTTTGGAGTTGAGGAAAAACCGAGCATTTTGATGACTGTGTAGTCTTGAGAGAGGAGGACGCAGTCTCTTTTGGTAGGAGCTCCGGATTGGGTTTATGTGGAGGATTTGAGCATGGAGATTGAGCAAGGGATCAGCCCTTGCATATTGGAGGATTTTGGCAGAGTCTCGGGCACAGTTTTGGAGGATTCTCTTTAGTGGCAGCGTAGAGCCTTGAGGGATAGCATAGATCCTCAAGCGAGTGATTTTCGGGGGTCAGCTATTTTAGAAAACCTTTCTGGGCTTTTCTGGGTCTATTAAGCAGAGACTAATTCCAGAGTTTCAACATTTTTTGAGGAGGGGAACAGCCCCAAATCCTCACTTGATTCCAGCAGTAGCAGCAACACAGCAATTCTCCAGCAGCTTGGACGCAGTTCAGAGAGAGGCCATTTCCTTACCATTCTAAGTGTATTTCTTCAATTGCCTTGTGCAAGTTGAGGTGCTATCTTTCTGATCACCTCTTGTACTTTGTCCATTACTCAGTATAATAAAATGGCTTAGCATT
Source organism: Pinus taeda (assembly GCA_000404065.3). NCBI lineage: Eukaryota > Viridiplantae > Streptophyta > Pinopsida > Pinales > Pinaceae > Pinus > Pinus taeda. The sequence continues at coordinate 278,618 of APFE030459642.1, read as the reverse complement.
TCTCTCTGCATTTCTTGAGTATCTGCTTATATTCCATGTATACATTATTGTATGTTGCACTACTATTATTTTTATCTCTTTGAGCTTCCCGGCTACTATACCCCTTGTGTGTTTTTCTCCTATACTCTTAGACAGAGTCTGGAAAGGGCCAGGTAGCCTCCAGATCTCGTCCTCTTTTCAGAGGCAACATATCTCGTAAATGCCCTCCCAGTCCATCCCTGGTTGGAGTTTTCTTGTGTTTGAGGGATATCCTTGAAAAGGGTTATTACAATGGTATCAGAGCATAGATCTGGCTCAGCCTGTGGAGCTAGCAGTCTATGACACCGGGGAAGAAGCCCTACATTTGTTACAGAGGTAGGAAATATAGAGATACTGAGCGTAGATTGGAGAACACCTACAGAAAGGGAGACTGTGTTCGGGTGGTGGACACAGAACAAGAGGAGCCTGTGGTGAACACAGAACAGGAGGAGCCTGTGGTGGACGCAGAGCAAGAGGATCCGATGGCAGATGAGGATGGGAAGAGATTTGCGGACATGCTCCTCAAATCAGTGCAGGATCTGTTGAGGCAGATCAAGGTGATGGGGCAGAGATTCACGGCGGTGGAGGCTAGACAGTGTGAGAACCCACAGGTTTTCCAGGTTGGTGAGGGATCGGGTACATCCCACCATTTTCCACAGCAGGGTGCCTCTCAGTGTGATACTACTTAGCAGATGGCCTCACATGCCCCTACACGCTCTACCATGCCCACTTTCCTAGGAGCAGACACGGGGGTCGAAGCCCAGCAGGAGGCAGAGCCCAGTCATATGGGCGATTATTTTGCAGAGTACCAAGCCTATGGGCAGGAGTTCAGGGATGCTCTCTCATTCAAAGACTTTGTTCAGCTCTAGGGGGATAGTAGACCCCACGACCATCACAAAGGATACCGGCATTATCACGATGGAGAGACCTGCCGCACAACTAGTAGATTCCACTTGCCTACGTTTGATGGTTCATCAAACAGTTTGGCAAAGCCTTGGGTGGAGAAGCTGGACATCTATTTCCAGCTTAACCAGATGTTGGAGACAGAGGCCATCAAGGTGGCAACATTACGTTTGGATGGTGAGGCCCAAGACTGGTGGTTCCATGGGATGGTTACACTTGGACACTCCACAGTGACGACATATGTCGAGTTCACCAGGAGATTGATAGAGAGGTTTGACCGGAGGGATCCGGAACAGCACTTTGTTGAGCTGACGAGGCTCAAACAGACCAGGAGCCCAGAGACCTACATTGCAGACTTCTTGAGGGTGTCAGTGATGGTGCCAGATCTATGTGCGGCACGAAGGATCTACATGTTCGTTGAGGGGTTAACAAAGCCACTTCGGGGTCTAGTCAGATCCACTAGACCAGCCACACTCCAAGATGCTATTAGCAAGACCCGGGACTTACAGGATGCCTTACCCAAGACCCAGACACCTTACCCCCAGAGACAATCTTTCCAGCCTAAAGGGAAGGATGTGAGGATTCCGCCTCCAAAGGGGAATCCAGGACGAGCACAGATTGATGATGATGCCAGGAGGGAGCTAAAGAAGAAGCAGTTGTGCTTTACCTGTTAGGAGCTGTGGGCACCAGGACATAGATGTGTTGTTGGTAAACCACATTTTATTGAGGTCTTCTCCGAGAGCAACGGGGAAGAGGATGAGGAGGATGATGTGGAGGCAGGAGATGGTCATGCCACGCAGGATCCTTTGCCACCTCCACCACCACCAGCAGGTGGTGCAGCTTTTGCACCTATCGGAGGGGCCCTTGCAGCATTGCGAGGAGTTCCCAAGTATTTGACGCTGCGCGTACGGGGGACAGTACGTGGCCGAGTATTAGTTTTGGTTGACAGTGGGGCAACCCACAACTTCATCGATGCAAAGATGGTTGAGCGGAGAGGTATACAGACAGAGAGCTTCGATGGATTTTCAGTTTTGGTCCCAGGAGATCAGACCATGGTGTGTGCTCGTCATGTCCCAGAGTTATCAATGACGATGGACACCTACACACTGACTAACCACTTTTTCGTAGTCAATATTTCGGACACCAACATGATACTGGATGTTCAGTGGCTTATCACTCTAGGGAAGGTCACGACAGATTGGAAGGCCCTAGAGATGGAGTGGGATGATGAGAAGACAAGGAGGCATGAGAAGATACGGGGACAGCACACATATTCGCCCTAGACTGTTTCGGCTCATCGGATGGAGGCAATCTTCCGGAAGGGAGATGTAGAGTGGGCAGTGGAGCTGCGTGCATCAGAGGCAGGGACTACAGGGTAGACGATGCACCCAGAGATACAGTCCAGCCTTGACCAGTATGCCACAGTGTTTGGGAAGATTCTGCCAGGACAACCACCGGACCGGGGCTCTGAGCACACCATTGAGCTTGAGCAGGGCATACAAGCAGGGATTACTACCCCCTATAGGCATCCCAAGACCTATCAAGATGAGATTGAGCGGGCCATTCAGGAGTTGCTGGCTCTTGGGCACATTCGGCCGAGCACGAGTCCTTTTGCTTCTTCCGTGGTGTTGGTGAAGAAGAAGGACGACACATTGAGGATGTGCATTGACTACAGGGCCCTGAACAAGAAGACACTGAAGAACAAGTACCCCATACCCAGGATCGATGAGTTTATGGATGAGTTGAGAGGAGCACAGTTCTTCTCAAAGATTGATTGAGATCTGGGTACCATCAGATTCGCGTGAGGGAGCAGGACATTCCCAAGACCACCTTTAGGTATCAATATGGGCACTTTGAGTTTTTGGTGATGCCCTTCAGGCTAACCAACGCCCCAACTACATTCCAGTCCTGCATGAATCACATCTTCCACAGTCACTTAAGGAAGTTTGTGGTGGTGTTCTTTGATGATATCCTCATTTACAGTAGTACTCGGGAGGAGCATCTAAAGCACATTGAGACAGTGTTTCACATCTTGGAAGAGCAGCAGTTCTATGCCAAGCTCTCCAAGTGTGAGTTTGGGTTGACAGAGATGTTGTACTTGGGACACATCATAGGGGTGGACGGAGTGAGAGTCCACGAGGAGTAGACCAGGGCCATCAGAGATTGGCCGGAGCCGAGGAACATGACAGAACTTCGGGGATTCATTAGCATTTGTACTTACTACCGGAAGTTCGTCAAGAGTTTCTCACAACTTGTTGCACCCCTGACAGATATGATGAGGAAGGGGGCATTCAGTTGGTCGGATACAGCGCAGCAAGCCTTTGACAGGCTCAAGGAGGTTATGAGCAGTTGCCCAATGCTTGCATTGTCAGGTTTTTCGCAGCCATTTGTTTTGGAGTGTGATGCGTCGGGAGAGGGGATCGGCGCAGTGTTGATGCAGGGAGGTCACCCTATAGCCTTTGAGAGCCAGAAGCTCCTTCCGCACGAGAGGTTGTATTCTATATATGACAAGGAAATGCTAGCCATTATGCATGCATTGGCCAAGTTCTGGCAGTATTTAGTGGGTAACAGGTTCAGGGTGAGGACTAATCACAACAACCTTAGGTTCTTTTTGGAGCAGAAACAGCTACAGGAGAGGCAACAGAAGTGGATCAGTAAGATCCAAGCGTATGATTTTGACATTGAGCATGTCAAGGGTAAGAACAACGTGGTAGCAGATGCCCTTTCACGTAGACCAGCCACGTTGTCTCTTATGAGCGTGGACACAGACTAGAGGACTAGACTCTTAGTAGAGTACTCCAAGGACAGATTTGCATGTGAGGTTCTGGATGGGCAGGTGGCGGATGACAGGTACAGGGTGGTCGATGAGATCATCTACTACAAGGACCAGATCTTCTTGACTGAGGTATCTCAGCTCAAGAAGAAAATACTTCAGGCATCACATGATTCACCATTGGCCGGCCATCTGGGGTTTACCAAAACCTACAGGGCCATTAGAGAGAGGTTCTCATGCAAGGGCCTCAAGGAAGACGTACTCCAACATATCCGGGAGTGCAATATTTGCCAGAGGAATAAGGGGGAGATGAGCCATCCCTCAGGATTATTGCAACCTCTTCCCATTTCTAAGGGGAAATGGGAGTGTATTTCGATGGACTTCATCACATGGATGCCCATGGTACAGGGCAAGAATTGTATCTTTGTCGTCGTTGATCGACTGACAAAGTACGCACATTTTTTTGCCATATCCGCACCCTACACAGCAGCGCAGGTGGCTGAGCTATTCTTCAGAGAGGTCTTCAAGCTACATGGTCTTTCTAAGATCATCACTAGTGACAGGGACAGTTGTTTCATGGGTGGGTTTTGGCAGGAGCTTTTCCGGTTGGTAGGGATGGAGTTGACACCAAGTACCAGTTATCATCCACAGACGGACGGGCAGACAGAGATAGTTAACAAGTGGTTGGAGGGCTACTTGCGTAACTATGTCAGTGGGCAGCAGCGAGCATCGCTGAAGTGGCTGCATCTGGTGGAGTATTGCTACAACACTACACATCACATGTCCATTGGTATATCACCATTCTATGCTTTGTATGGATATCATCCTTTATCTTTTGCTGACGTGATGTTTGGTGCTAGCAAGGCTCCGAGAGCCAAGATTTGGATGCAAGAGAGTCAGGATATTTTCCGAGCTCTCAAAGATAATATGGCTACAGCGCAGAACCAGCAGAAGCTGTATGCTGACAGGGGTCAGGTGGAGAGACAGTTTGAGGTAGGGGACTTGGTCTACCTACGATTACAGCCATACCGACAGTTGTCACTGAAGCAGAAGGGGGCTGAAAAGCTCAAGCCCCACTTTTATGGGCCATACAGGGTGATACGCAGGATTGGATAGGTTGCGTATGAGTTGGAGTTGCCCCAAGGCAACAAGATTCAAAACGTTTTTCATGTATCATGCCTGAAGAAGGCATTAGGGCAGCAAGTGATAGTGACAGATGAGCTACCACCCACGGATGATGAGGGGCATTTGTGTTGTAGCCAGAAGCTATTATTGAAACCAAGGAGAGGCAGCTGCGGAGCAGGATGGTCTGGGAATTGTTAGTGAGGTCGAAGAATTTACCGGATGAGGATGCCACTTGGGAGAGTGCAAAAATTTTGCAGCATCCATCACTTCAGTTGCTTGAGGACAAGCAACATTTTGCCGCGGGAGACTGCAATATTCCTAATTAACCATGGCTAATTGGAATATTCGATTTTGCTCAATTTTGCCTTCTATAGTTATTTATAAATAAAAAGGTGAGAAAAGGGGGACCTAACTCACTTTTTGAATAAAGTCACTCCCTAGTAGCACAACGTTGTAACCTAAAAGAGGAGCCAAGGGGGCCAAAGGACCACGTAGAGAAGGGGGCCCACGTAGACACTTGGAGGGACTGCGCAGATGGAGAGAAGCACGTGGCAAGGGAGAGGCTACGTTGGAGGAGGTGGGCCTTAGGGTTTTGAGAGAGGCCAACGCCATAAAGGAGAGAGGAACCTCCTCATTTTGGCATTCAATTATGTTGCATTTGAGCTAGTCACTTCGACTTAGAGCACGCTGGCTATTTAGCCTATCTGCAGCACTATTTAGTGCATCGAGTGTCTCCGTTCGGAGATCTCACCCTTATCCCCGGAGGACTTCGAGTACCTGCTCGGGCAAGGTAGTTTCATCAATCATTTTGCAAGAGGATCGATCTTTGGAGTTGAGGAAGAACCGAGCATTTTGATGACTATGCAGTCTTGAGAGAGGAGGATGCAGTCTCTTTTGGTAGGAGCTCTGGATTGGGTTTTTGTGGAGGATTTGAGCTTGGAGATTGAGCAAGGGATCAGCCCTTGCATATTGGAGGATTTTGGCAGAAACTCGAGCAGAGTTTTGGAGGATTCTCTTCAGTGGCAGCGCAGAGCCTTGAGGGATAGTGTAGATCCTCAAGGGGGTGATTTTTGGGGGTCAGCTATTTTAGAAAAGCTTTATGGGCTTTTCTGGGTTTATTGAGCAAAGGCTGATTCCAGAGTTTCAGCATTTTCTGAGGAGGGAACAGCCCCAAATCCTCACTTGATTCCAGCAATAACAGCAACACAGCAGTTCTCCGGTAGCTTGGACATAGTTCAGAGAGAGGCCATTTCCTTACCATTCTGAGTGTATTTCTTCACTTGCCTTGTGCAAGTCGAGGTGCTATCTTTCTGATCACCTCTTGTACTCTGTCCATTACTCAGTATAATAAAATGGCTTAACATTTCTCTTTGCATTTATTGAGTATCTGCTTATATTCCATGTATACATTATTGTATGTTGCACTACTGTTATTTTTATCTCTTTGAGCTTCCCGGCTACTATACCCCTTGTGTGTTTTTCTCCTATACTCTTAGACAGAGTCTGGAAAGGGCCAGGTAGCCTCCAGATCTCGTCCTCTTTTCAGAGGCGACATATCTGGTAAACGCGCTCCCAGTCCATCTCTGGTTGGAGTTTGCTTGTGTTTGAGGGATATCCCTGAAAAGGGATATTACATTATTCTTTGCAGTAGCACATTTTTAGGCTAGTCAAGTCTTTGTGGTTCAATTGCTAGGCTTAATCCCTTCGAGATCCCTTCACAAATCAACAAAAGAGTCCATGTGTGAATTTGGATGCAAGTAAAATGATTCCACAAGTGTTTGCTGGTTATAATGACCTCAGAAAATTACACTTTGAATTTATGCTCTGATTGTTGGCTGCCTAGAGTTGCATCTATTTCTGCTTTCAGGGAGCTTTGTACCTAAAGGTCAGCCTTTGTATTTGTCAAGGAAATTATTACTGGGCATGTGAATTAGATGTCATTTGACAACTCCAAATCCCAAAAAATAGATAGATACAAGTGTTCCATTGTCTTTACTCGTTGTACTCATCATTCTTGAGATTAATAAAATGGCTCATTTGTTCTGCTTTATTTTACTGGTGTTTTGATATGCATGTGTGGTATTTGTTTATGGTTGTTCCTTGTACATGCTTCTGTTATTTGCTATAACTTTTCAATTTGGAACATTACATGTAGCCTGTGGGAATAAGAACGCATGTAGTCTGTGCACGATTCTGCCAACTTGGTGTGAAGACAAATTTTTTTGGTTATTTTGTGGTTGAAAACTAATATCTATTTACTTCATTGTAGATACTGTATGTGCAAATTTCATTTTGGCCATATCCTTTAAACCTTTTTTCTCTTATGTGACACAAGTAAAGAAAATTCCAATCCTAAATAAAATCAAACAAAAATAAAATTTAAATTGTCCAAACCGTTTTAAACCATAGATTGTCACAAACAAGGGTGTTGCCACCTTAAGTGAATACAACATAGTAACAAAGGTTAGTGCCAAAGAAAGTAACTTTTCCGATCAGATTACACTAGGATTTGCAATCAAAAACATACCATTTACATTCCACGTAAATGCATCCTTCAAACGTAGTCCATCAATTTCAATATCAAGGCGAATGGGAATCAAGTTCTCTGATGTTGGCCTGCAATTGCTATAGAGGTTTAGCAGTAACTAAAAAACATCATCTCTGGAAAAATAACTAAAAAACATCGTAAAATGAAATTTGAAACACTGGAAAGCATTAAAAGGCAAAATCAAACACCATTTAAGGAAGAAACATTATATTCCATGATATACTGAAGCAACAGAAGAATGCCAGAGATGGAAGAATGACAACCCAACAATAGCTACGCCCAGAATTAGGACTCATGAATATTCAGTTTTCTTTGTGAAATAACTTTTTGAACAGAAAAGAAACCATTTGAGTCCTCTGCTATCGCAGAATGTGAAGGAACGTGGCACATATTTCTGTACACAGACTTAATATTATTAAAACTTCAGACATACAAATTTGTCTTATTCATTCCAAGTTTCCAAGAGTATCAGTAGTCTGATGGACTATACGCTGCTTTAAACAATTTTATAATTCACGTGCTCACACACACACATATATATATACAGAGAGAGAGAGAGAGAGAGAGAGAGCAGTTTCAAACAAACATAGAACAAGACTCTTAACTTGTAACTATATACAACAAGACTTGGGAAGATGTTTGTGTCAAAAATCAGACCATCATGAACAGATTCTTTACTGTAAAAACTAGCCTGAAACTATAGATTGTTGATACTGAAAACACCAATCAAAATTTCTGCTAGTACTTTTCCAAAAGAGAGAGAGAGAGCAGGTTCAAACAAACATACAACAAGACTTGGGAAGATGTTTGTGTCAAAAATCAGACCATTGTCAACAGATTCTTTACTGTAAAAACTAGCCTGAAACTATAGATCGTTAATACTGAAAACACCAATCAAAATTTCTGCTAGGAGTAATTTTACCTACAAACACTTAATGTTGATAAATAAAACAGCAAATGTGCTAATCTGGCCATCAAAACGTCTATAATTTTCTGTTAAATCTAAAAACAGAAAGAAAAAACTACAGCTACAACGTCAAATTCTTGAACCAAAAAATAGTGCACCATGCTTCGCCTTTATATAGAAAGAAGAGAGATACAACATATATATATATATAAGCACATGCATCGCAACAGCACCTAGACTGGCAGCGTGAAATTTGAGCCTACTGCATCTAGCATGCGTGGATAACCAAGACAAAGATATGCCTAGACTGGCAGTGTGAAATCTAACCCTAGTGCACGTAGCATGCATGCATAACCAAGCCAAGATAAGGTTCACCCTCCTTCAGATCTGCACCTTTCATTAAGCTGGAAAATCCTCATGCAAGAGCACCCCTACTAACTTATGGATTTGTGCCACAACCATAACCAAACTAAATAAACTAAAACGTGAATTTAAAACTAACCACTGAATATAGGAAAAGCATCTAAAAAATGGAAAGACTGGAAATAATGCATGCATGCCAATATCTCCCCTCCCCTGCATAAACACTAGTGCATTGACTGCTTGTAAAAGGAAAGAGCACTATAGTTGCAACACTCTCCATGCTACACAGGTAAACTAACACACCCTCCTGTCAACAGAAGTGTTCTCCCACCACACCAAGTTTCTCCCTAAACATCTCAAACTTCTCCCTTTCAAAGGTTTGGTGAATATGTCTGCAACCTGTTCATCTGTAGGAATGGACTGAAAAACTATTGCTCTCTTTTGAATTCTGTCAGTTATAAAATGGGACCTGATCTCAGTATGCTTCAACCAACCATGAAACATTGGCTTGTCAAAAAAGTTTGAAACACCTCTACTTGTGACAGTAAATCATGGTAGTGTCCAAAGTCTAATCTGTCATCTCTGCTGATAACTTGAGAACCAGATGGCTTCACAACTAGCAGAGATAGCTGCCATATACTCTACCTCTGATGAACTAAGTGCCACTGAATTCTGCTTCCTGTTGAATCAAGAAAGCATGCTTGAACCCAAATTGAACCAACACTCTGAACTGCTCCTCCAATCACTAGCACTACCTGCCCAATCAGTATCAGTAAACCCATGCAATATCAACTCTCCATTGCCAAATACCTCAAACAAATGCACCATGTCCTTCAAGTACCAAAGCACATGTTTTGCTGCAGCCCACAACCAAATGAACCTTCCTAGGCTCCACCATATACTTATTACAGACGCAAGTTGTTCACTGCAAAACAAATGTCAGATATGGTATTTTACCAGATACATGAGGGAACCTATCAACTGCCTTTACATTGGTTAAATAATCAAATATGTATATGAATCAACAAATGACTTCAGATTTGCTACAATAGGAGTAGCCATGGGCTTACAATCCATCTTCTGAAATCTTTTCAAAATCTCAACTACATACCCTGTGAAAGGAAGACCACAGCACTAGACCCAAATAGTGTATCGAGATGATGTCCTTCATATCAAATTTTTTTGCGAGTTCCACATTGCACCACGCTATGAGTTTCTTTGAACTTACTGTGCGTGTAAGACCACCTACATACAAGACTAAAACAAGAGAATAGAATCATCAAACAAATAGTAACGATTGGAATCTGCATATGTTTTAGTGAAACCCAAACCTAAAAGATACTCATTGATCGTGGAGTACCATTTATCCGGTGCTTGCCTCAGCCCATAAAAACCCTTCTTCAAGCTACAAGCATGGGTCTCACACACTGCACCTCAAAGCATCTTCACTAATGTATGTATGTCACCTCAATCAAACATTAAGAAATATTTTCTTCAAATATATTTGACATAAATGCCAACCGAGGACAAATGCTAAAGACATAATGAATTTGATGGAAGTATACCTAGCAACAAGGGAAAAAGTCACCTCATAGTCAATTTTCTCCTATTGGGAGAGCCCTCTAGCCACAAACCAAGCTTTTTAGTACTCTTTACATTTCCTCGGAGTTGCATATGCACTCCCAAACTGTATTCATACTGGATGTACTTTTCAGTCCCTTTGACCTACTTTTGTGGTCATTCATTGGACATTAATAAAATTATCGCATCTTATCGCATCTTATCTTATCTATGCTGCCATCTACTGCATGCTTAACTTTCTACAGCCACCTAGAGTCAATCACTAACTTCCCCTTTGGTCTAGGCACAATCTCCGACACATCATTCTTCATGATGGAGTTGTGCACCATGGCACCTTGACAAACCTACTGACCTGCTTCTTTCTCAAAACTAAAGGCTCTACATCTACTTCTTTCTCAAAACTAAAGGCTCTACATCAATGCTACATAAGTTGGAAACTTCTTGGGAGGATGACTTACCCAAAATGAAGTCTTAGGACTCCAACTTGCACTTGTGCATCCTATACTGTCTAGGTTAAACACCTAGGCTTTCTAGCATTGAACTGGATGGTAAAGAGGCATCCCCTGAACCTATGAAAGCTTGCTGATTTGAATCAGATTTTTCTGAAATCTGTAGATCAGACTTTGGGGCAGCAAGCTTCTCTACTTCCTCAAAGACTGCTAGAGGTTCCAATTCCAAAGACTAGGAGGACAATGCATCCTCATAAAACTTGACATTTCTGCTCACAACTACCTTCTGCTTAGATGGAATGTAGCCTTTGTGAACTTTAGAGGTCTCTCTATAACCTAGAAAAATGTCCTTCAAACTAGAAGGTTCCAGGTTGGTCCTATTCTCTTCAACAATATCAATGTAGACAACACAACAGAAAACATAAAGATCTATCCTTGGCTTCTCGCCTATGAATGCCTCCTCTTTTCATACAAAAATGAGGACACCGATCAAGAATATAGACAGTTGTGAGACATGCTTTTTCCCAAAGACGCATGCACAAATATAGATCCAGAATCATAGATCTTTACGTTGGACCTATTCTTCCTCTCTACAACTCCATTCTGCTAAGGGTTGTAGGCCATTGTTAGCTCCATGATACCTGCTTTCCTGCAAAAAATATCAAAGTCCTTGGAGGTATACACCCCTCCATTGTCAAACCTTAATACCTTAACATTTTTTCCAATCTGATTTTCTACTAGAGCCTTAAACTCGTGAAACTTCCCAGAGACCTCGTCCTTGGTCTTCATGAAGTAAATCCAAGACTTCCAAAAGAAATCATCAATAAATGACACATGATAAATATTAATTGACAAGCAAGCTAAAGTCATGGATCCACATACATCTTAGTGCATTATGTCAAGCATCTCTGTTAATCTATGCTCACTACTAGGAAAAGTGGCCTTCACATGCTTGCTAAGTGCACAACCCTTGCACACTCTTTTCTTCTCAACCTCTAAGTTTGACAATCCCTACACCATGTCCTTCAGATTGGCAACACTCCAAAGTACAAGTGACCTAGGCTCTTGTGCCCAAGTTCACACAAATTGTCACTATTATGCACAAGGGCTCTCACAGGATCCCCGTACAACATATAAAACCATCCCCTCAAATACCTCTAGCTAAAACCCAACCAAGATCCAAGTATATCTTCCAAATGAGGACTTGTTTATCATCAAACTCAAACACATATTCTAGATCTATCATCACTAAAACTAAGAAGAGATTCTTAGTTAAGCCAAGTGCATAAAAAACACTAGTAAGTTCAAGAATATCATCTAATGGCATCTAGAATGAGATGGATCCCACTACTCTTATGGCATCATCACAAAGTTCCACTTGCATACCTACTTCCTACTCTTGATGTTTGATGAAGGCCTTCTTTTTAGAGGTCATATAGTTTGGAGGCACCAATCACATATAATCCAACACCAAACACAATGTTAGATGAGAGACATGAGACCACAAAAAAGTGTCTCAAGCTTGGATGAAAGCCCATCCACTCTATTTGATGCTTCTAGACTCCCTACAAATTGCTTATGTTGCTAATGGTTGCCCTTCCCCGTTTTCTCATGACGCTAAGAAGCATAATGGCCAAACTTTTGACACTTGAAATACTTGATGTGACTCAAGTCATTTCACTAACTAGAAAAACCTAAATCCTCTATCTTCCCTTCATGACCCTTCCTATGTCCCCTCCTTTCATGTTGCTTTTCTTCATCTTGTTGATAAAGGCAAGATTTTGCTCCTCTACAAATTTTCCACAATCCTGGCTACATCACAATGTTCACCCAATCCACAAATCGAGCTCTAGTGTCAATCCCAATAACTATAGGACAATCATGGTTGGCCAAACTTTCTCAAAGCTCTATGCTAAGGTCCTCCATTTGAAGTTCATTGGGAAGCTTGAGTGAAGATAACTCAGGGCTAGAGATTAGGCTAAATTTCTACATATTCACCAAACCAATAATCACATCCTTACACTCCAAGCAATCACTGAGGAGGCGCAAAATTGCTAGAGGCTCAAAGGCATTAGTATTTAAAGACTTTATTGATTGCCAACATTCATCTATACGAGAGAATCCTTACACATCTGCACAACCCACCAAGAATTAAATTATATTAGGAGTACTACAAGGGTCAAACAAAGGTTTCCTCTATCCCCCACATTATTTAAAGAGATTTATATTAAAGAGTTAGAGTCCTTCCTATATGAGCACATCCAATACAAAAACAGTCGCCTTCTCCACCATCTGATATTTATATTGCTTTTTGTTGACAACGTGATCCTCTTGGCCTCATCCCCAAAAAGGTTACAGAGATAGCTAGATGCCTTAGCTCTTTTTTGTGACTTTCATTAGTAGGTAAAGCCAAGGTCATGATCTTCACCAAGATGAAGAAGCCTCTCATTGATCATCATTTATCTTTCAGGAGGTTAGAGAATGAAATCACCAACAACTTTACTCCCTTGATTTGCCCAACCATCTCTTACCTACCAAACAAAAGATGATATTTGTAGTCAATGTGTTAAGGTCACTTGGATAAACCCTCAGGGCAAGTTGCATCCACAAATGACCTTCTACACTAGCACTTCATGAATCTAAGGGATTGACTCATCGTTGGCTCTCTTACATACTTCACGATTGGATGCACACTCTTCATATCACCCTAGGCCAATTTATAGTGGGCTCGCATAGACTTCAAGTCAAGATGGACCACTAAATTGACCAATCAAACAAGATCTACCAAATGTGCGATCTTAGGAGATTGAGACTAAGGAGCACTTCATCTTCCATTGCATGGTTAACCATGAGACACTAGGGCAGTTCCACTATCTTTTCAAAGAACTCTAGACTCTCACTAGTGATCCAAGAGGATCCAGAAAGGCCTAAAATTCAAAGTCCCCATAATTTGATGGAAATAGTGCCATGTCAAAGAGCTCAAGGAGACAATTCCAATGCCACTTGAATCACATCAAACAGAGTCCGTATGAAGAAGTTATGGCAGTTTGAAGATTTTGACCAACATGAAAAAAGGCAAACTTGTCAGGACACATGGCAACATCTGGACATGACACATGGCAGTAAGGAAAAGGTGATGTGGCAAATGTCAAATGATGTGGCATAGCCAATAGAAAAGTGGCATTGAGTCAATGCTAATGTGGCAGGCAGAGACTGACGGTTAACTATGAGACACTACGACAATTCCACTATCTTTTCAAAGAACTCTTGACTCTCACTAGTGATCCAAGAGGATCCAGAAAGGCCTAAAATTCAAAGTCCCCAAAATGTGATGGAAATAGCGCCATGTCAAAGAGCTCAACAAGACGATTCCAATGCCACTTGAATCGCATCGAACGGAGTTCGTATGAAGAAGTTACGGCAGTTTGAAGATTTTGACCAACATGAAAAAAGGCAAACTTGTTAGGACACATGGCAGTGTTTGGACGCGACACATTGCAGTAAGGACAAGGTCATGTGGCAGATGTCAAATGACGTGGCATAGCAAGTAGAAAAGTGGCATTGAGTCAATGTTGATGTGGAAAGCAAAGGCTGATGTGGCAATGGCTAGACGCATGGGCCATGGCATGGACCAATCTGGTGGCCCAATTGAAGCGCACCATGAGGCACCACAAAACGCCAAAAAGTGGCTCAACAGATCGGCACCAACGAGATTTGAATGCGAGACCTCTAAGCAAGTGGCCAACAATTCCAACAATAAGCCACAAGTCATCGTTGAAACATAACTGGCTAATGTTATATTTAAATTTTTGTTATCACTGATTGCCGAAAAGGGGGGGAGGAGCCACAAGCTTGACCCATGACCTCCCAATTGACCGAATTCTCCGCGTAGGTGCCGAGCACATGTCCAATAGCCCACCGACAACAAAGCCACGCAATCACAAGTGATTGGTTGGACAACAAAGCACGTGGACCATGGTATATTATATGGTTTGGTGGATTAACAAACATATGGTCATGTATAGCATGCCAATATTAATATGTGCCATATATAACATATGTTATTTTTATATGATTCCAAAGAGTTGGGCCGCAACCTCCATGAGCTCGACCCTGGGGCTACGAACCCCAATGCCTATATATGCAAAATGTTTTGCCAATACACCACAACTTTGTGGATGTGATATTTTTGCCTAACACTTGCCTTTTGAGACCTTGTTTATAGTGTGTATTATGTGTAAAACACAGTTTTGGCCCTTTTGAAGTGCAAGAAAAGGATAGATAGGTCGACAAGAGATTTAAAGGTCATTGTGCAGCAAACAATGTTATGGTGTTAAAGAAAAGGCCGAGCCCTTTGGTTTTGTAGCATGGTTATCACTGTTTTGTAATAATACATAGAGTTTGTGCCCTTTTTGGAGAGTTTTGCAAGGGGTTCTTAGAGGCTTTTTATAAAGCTACAAAATAGAGAGTTGACTTTAGAAATTGGGGAATTTATTTAATTTGAGTCATTTTGCATCATAATTGAAGAGGCCACTCCATTGGAAGCGGACCCGGAGACATAGCCCACATTGGGTGAACTCCGTTATCAATCTCGTTGTGTTCAATTATTTTATTTCCAGTTGTTAATTTATGTTATAGTGTTCTTTTATTTTATTTGCAGTTGTTTATTTATGTTATTTGTTTTAATAGCTTTTTGTCAAGCTTGGTATTTCGCATTTTGTTTTAGGCCCAATAAATCATAGGCTCACAATAAAAGATCTTGATCAAGTTTGGAATCAAAGCTTAAATGATCTAGTTTGATTGGGTTCTTGAGTGTGAATGATTACCAGGTTTAAGCTTAAAAAGGGAGAAGGTAAACTTGAAGCTTATAATCCCAAAGGTCATTCGAGGAGCTTCACTCAAAGAGGAGAGATGGCTTCGCCAAGACAAGAGAATCATTTTAACTCTGAGACGAATTTTCTCGAGGCATTCAGTACATTGCAATTGTTGGAAATACTAAGAATGGGGGTGAATCAATATTTCTTTTCAATTGTTATTTTTACCAGTTAGATCACTTATATTTAGAACACAAAATGAACAATAAGAAATATTGATTTTATTAATTTCTTCTTTACAATAAATCAAGTATAATATACTTAGGGCTCCAACCCTAGATGAAGACACCGATCTTCAATCTCCCAAGCTCCAACGTGTATTTTGCCAAGCACCGACCTGGACTTCCAAGGCTCCAACCTTGTCAATTTTGAGGCACCAACCTCAAGGGCTCCAACCTTATATCTAGTTGAAGCTCCGACCTAGTTTCTTGACAACTCTGATCCTCTAGAGCTCCAACCCTATCCTCCAAGGCACCAACCTTGTCTTTACGAGGCTCCAACCCTTGCTTTACTTCGTCAAGATATATTTGGTTATACTTCACGGCTCCCAATGTCTTCTTCAACGAGTCGTGTCAATCTTCAGCTATCCCTTCACTTAGTCTACACGTCACGTCATCAATGACAACCTTGATCTCATAGAAGGTGTCACCATTGCTCTTCATCGTACCCAAGCAAATTCTCCAAGTCACCTCATGATGTCATCAACGATGCATCATGGTCTTCAATGTTATCTTCAAGACAATTCACCAAACTGTCTTCAACAGTGTCTCCAAGGTTAGTCAAGGCTACTCAACAAGAACGCTCCAATCTGGGATCTTCTTCAAGATCACTTCACACAGACTTCAAACAAGGTCTCCACAAATTCTTCAAGGGTGTCATCCAAATAGCCTTTTACACAGCTACTTCATTAAGTCTTCAATAGTGTTGCTCCAAGTGATGAAGTGCACCAAGATCTGCTACCTCTAATCAACACAAAGGTTCCTTAAAGAGGTTGCTCTAATTCTGCTCAACAAGCTACTCCAAGGTCTGCACAAGTATGTATGCTTGAACAAGGTCTTCAATCCAGTACAAGGGCGCTCAGACTTCAACTATGTTTCAGAAATGCTTCCAAAGACTGCTCTAAACTTCAACAAGAGTTAACATATATGCTCTGAGTTTGTACTTCACCACAATCCGAGAAAGGAGGTGGCACTGCACTGTTGTCACCACAGTTCGAGTCACAAAGGAGTCTGCTACAAAGAATACTTCAATTTTGAAGGTGTCTGAGCTAAAAACAAGGTGTATTTCCACTATCCAAGGAGAATTTATCACAGTATAGTCACATCACAAGTTCTTTTCCCATAATCCGAGGAAGATTATCACTACCTGAGTTAGAAGGTTTACCACTGTTGAATGATCACAGTTAAGGTACTGCAGTCCTCTACAAAGTTTGATCCAAGAGAATATATCATAGTGAAGGATCTGAGCCTATTGCACCATAGTTCCAGCAAGGTATGTATTACAATCACATAATCCAAGCTATAGGGGATAAAGAGACCACAGTTCTGTTTTCAAGGATCACAGTCCGAAAATGATAAGACTCCTCTCCAAGATATATTTCTGTCCAGAGATGTTCGAATCACTGTAGCTGTAATAAAGATTTAGACCCAAATCATTTTAAATTATTCTTGTGCTCCTTTCCCCCTTATTTTCCCTTATCTGAGCTGTTATGGCACTTCTATGATGATCACCGAATTGGATAGTTGAGAATGAGGTCTGAAATCCTTACATATAGTGGTTTTTGCAGGCCAAAGCGAAGAGACACGTCACTGTATGGAGGCCGACTTGAAAGACAAGGTGCAGGTTGGCTCACTGCTAAATATAATTTTCTTGACTTAAAAAATTGATATCTCACGAACTATTTGGAGTTTTGGGGCAAGTAAGGGCTCATTGGAAAGGAAAAATATACTCTAAAAGATGGTATATGAATCATTTTGGAAGGATGCCTCTAAGGTGGTAAAAAGTAAAACTATTTTTCTTTGTGACTGTCCTTAATTTTTGTGCATAAGGAGTTTGGGACAGCATGGCTTCTCCATTGTTTCATCATTGGATCATTAGTCATCAATCAAAGGATCATAGTGTCATCATGTAGGAGGCAGTATCCATGTCATCGTGGTAGTATCACATGTTGATTTGGGGTAGCATCGGATGTGCTCTAGCCATGAAAATTGGTGGAGAGGCTAAAGCACATGAGATATCCAAGACCCATAAGTGGTTTGGACAGATTGTACCCAGTTTGGGAGATATTAAAATAATTATTATTTTTTAAGGAGTTCCTAAGTCTAAACTTACGAACAGAAGCAGACAGCCTTTCTAAAAAAGGCACTGAGCAGGATTTGGGCGCATGGTCAGTAGAAGAAGTGGTGGACGGGGTGGCAAGGTGACTTGCTCCTCCCGTTTTTGCATAACTTGTGAGCTGCCCACAGTTCTCTTTCACTTTCCAGCTTTCTATTTCTTTGTATATACTGCTGCAAAAACGTTTATGTTATTATATAAACTGTAACAGGACTCAGTGCTGTTTTCCTCTCATTGGAGGCCTGAGTTCCTGTGTTTTTTTGATACTAAACTATCATACAACCAGCACAGTGCCTTCTATCTGGTTTTTTGACATGGTGGTTTGTCCCTCACCCTGTTTCGGCTGTTTTCGTACTAGGAAGCCGGGGGTTGGGGAAACCACAGCTTATCTAGTTGTCCTAAAGAATGGTTTTGACAGGGCTGTTTGGAGGAATATCTGGAAATCTCCACAAACAGTTGTTTTTGGTTTCTCTGAAAGAAGGGAAACGAAAATGCTTTGCATTATGCTATGTAACCTTCTTATATCAATAGATGGTTCGATTTTTCTGCGGAAATTAAAAAAAATAAAAATAAAAAAGTCAAAACTTAGGAAAAATAAAATATTAATGGGTATTAATATAAAACAGGGTTAGAAGGTTCCAAAAGTCATGGATCAAGCCAAATCTAATCTTAGCAATTGATTAGAGATTTAATCTCGGTCATTGATGGACCAACAAGAAAAGTATAAGAAGAGGCTTGAGGGTCAGTTGGATAATACACCAGAGTGATCAGTCACTCATTTTGCTAGAGCGGGGTTGCTAAGCAAAGTTGAATCAGTGATCAGTAGCGAGGGGCAGTGAGTATGAGGCGGAGAGGCAGGGACAATACTAGGATACCAACGCACAAGCAGAGAGGGCAAGAGCAGCAGTCAGTCCAAGCTACACAGAGCCCAGCTACGCAAAGCCCATAGAGACTACGTCATCCACGCAGAGGCTCCCAAAGGTTGTGTAGTGCCTCAGAGGGCTAACGCAAGTTAGCAGGAGACTAACGCAGAGGTCAGAAGGGCCAACGCTGAGCTTTAGTTGTGCTGGAGAGGGTTTCGTGGGACAGGGTTTCTGAATACCTGTCTCCAGATATAGAGGTATTGCTGTTGTGTATTTTCTCTGTCGGGTGAGCCAGTTAGGCACCCAGTTGTACTCAGATACAATGCATAATAATATAACCCTTTGAATAGCTACACCAGTTTTCCCGCATTGGGTTTTTCCGGGGACATTGGTCCAAAATAACGGTGTCACTTGTGTGCTTGTTTTCTTTTAGTCGATGATCTGTAGATGTTGTGATTGTATTGTGTTTATTTTGGTATTTAATGTATTAAATAACTTGTTCGATTTTAAACAAGTAGAAGAAATAAACCAGCAGAATGCAGATTAATTTTCTAACGGATAGACTTAGAAAATTCAACATCACGTATTCAACAATATCATTATATACAAGTGCAGTGATATGTCATAGCACAACCTTCATTAATTTGTCATTAGGAAAGCTCCAAAGCACTCTTCCAAGAATGTCATCAAGACCATCATCAAGTGTGGCCGTTCTTCAAGAGTATGACATCATAAAGTGTATGACTTCATCGAGTATAGTCCTCCATATGTCATCAAGGGCTTCTAGATCATCAATCAAGGCATATGATTGACACTTGGCACTTGGCACTTCTTAAGACTTCTTCAATAGTGGCTTGACATATTAATTGATGGCATTCTTATCAAACAAGATTTATGACATCATCATCTGGAACCAGGCATCTATCGTCTTCAACCTTATCATCTCATTCTAGGGTTTCATGATATTCATTAGGTATCTCAAGAATATTTGCCATATTGACATCAATGACAACCTTGACTAACAACAACCAAAGGTAGAAGAGCTCTATAAAGAAAGAGGACTTCAGATTGGAGAAGGCACCAGTCAAATAAAGAATGTGGGTGATCAGCCCCCTCTTCCTTCGTTTTCTCTTCCCCCTTCGAGACCTTCCTCTCCTCATTCTTCTCCATCAAATTCATTGTCGTCATCTCCTCATAAGAAGATTGCTTCAAAGAAGCCATTGTTGAAGTTGGATGTTAAGTTTGACTTATCACTGTATAACGGCGACCTTAATGCAAAAAAAATAGACAATTGGATTTGACAAATAGAAGTTTATTGTCGTATTTAGCAGATTGATGAAGAAGAGGTAAAGATTCAGTTGGCCTCTCTTTCACTTGAAGGCATTATTACCACAAAATCTAACAGGCCTTGGAGAGGGAAACCCTTCAAGAAAAGTGCTAGACAAAGTGTTAACAATGGGGTAGAGGCCCAATGTCACCTCAGCCAAAATCCCTTGCTCTTTACAAACTTTCGCCAATGTGAGGAGTCCTGGTAGGAGGGAGATCACTTAAGATAGATGTTCTAGGTATAAGGCACCAAGTGATCAAGCTAGAGCTCATTCAAGAGAGAGACTCAATAATGGTTCAAGGCTTCAAAGAAGAAAAACACTCTAAAAGAAAATCCCTAGAAAAGGAGGCACGAGACTTAGGGTTTTGAGATTTTTTTATGCTATTAGGTATTCACAAAGTCAAGGCCTGGGAAAGAAGGCTTCTTATGATTTACTTCAACAAGTACCAAGTTCATACAACCCTCAAGGAAGTCCTTAAGTTGAGGGGAAAAGAACTAGGGTTTACCTCTTGGAAAAACACTTAGGGCAAGAGATTTTATGAATGAAATTTGAGTGGATGCCCATCAAACTTGGAGAATAGGAAGCGCAGGCCCTAAGCTTGATGCTTAGGCTCTCAAATCACCAAAAAGCCTCTCCCCTAAACTTTCCCTGCAAGCCCTAGATTTTGGCCCTAGCCTTAAAAAGACCGATTTTAGGAGAGAAAATTATGGAGAAATTTTAGGATTTATCACCAATAACTTGGACTTGCCTTGTTCTTTAGGCATATGGAGTCAAGGATGAGATAGATAAGATAGATCCTTAAGGATGCTAAAAATTGATGCCCTAGGTATCAACTTTTAGCATTTACCCACTTCAAGAGGAGGATCAATAGGATCCATAGGAGGAGGATCAATAGGATCCATAGGTTGATCATGGAGCATGGCACGAACGGCTTCCACAATCGTACGGTTCTTCCTTTCAGCCACACCATTCTGCTCAGGAGTGTTTGGTGTTGTGGTCTCCCTCTTAATGCCAGCTTCTTTGCAAAAGTCATGGAACTCATTGGATTCATACTCAATCCCATTATCAGTCATTAATATCTTGATTATCTTCTTGGTTTGATTCTCGATCAAGGCTTTGAAGTGACGGAACCAGGTGAACACTTCATCTTTCCTTTCCAAGAAGTATATCCAAGTCTTGCGAGAATAATCATCTGTAAAAGTGAGATAATATAGATATCCTCCCAAAGAGTTTATGGGCATCATAACAAATATGTCAGAGTGGACCAACTGCAATATATCTATAGACTTTATATGGCTTGAGGGGAATGGTCCCATTTTAAGCTTTCCTTCGGCACATCCCGGACATACACCTTCATTGTCTACTTTGAACTCGGGCATCCCTGTCACCATCTATCTCACATCGGATAGAGCCTTTATAATGAAGGTGGGCAAACCTCCGGTGCCATAGTTCAGATTGTAGAGGTGTCGCAAGACATGACCCCCAATGGACTTCCTCCAACTTGATATAAAGAGTCAACCCAGAACCCAAGAGTAAAAGCATCTATAAAATTCTTTTCCCAAACACGTACCTTGCCATCGATGAATGCTACCTTGTATCCTTTGTCTTCCATTACCAAAATGGACACCAAGTTCTTCTTGAGATCATGTACAAATAAAACTTCTTGCAAATGGATCGTGTTACCCTGATTTAATTGAAGAGTAACATTCCCTACACCCTTTACGGGATAGGTGGCATTGTCTCCAAGGATAATCTCAAAGTTTGTCTCCTTCTCTATCAAATTAGAGAGAGCTTCCTTGTAACCAGTGAAGTGCCTTGAGGCACCACTATAAATAAGCCAATTTCCCAACGAGTTCGGAGGAGAGGTAGTGGAGAGCGCCAATATAAGATAATACTCATCCTGCTTATTATTAACAACATTTGATTCATACCTGGAATTCCTTGTTTTCTTGGAGGGATGACCTTTTCTTTGATTTCCTGTATACCTCTTTCCTTTGCCATTGAACCTGCCATTCCTTTGATTGTTGTTAAAGTTGCCCTTGCATTTTGGTCATCATCATATGATGTGTCCTTTCTATTTGGATGCTCCCTTGCATAGTGGCCAAATTTGTTGCAAGAAAAGCATCTTCCCTTCCTTCCACCCTTCAATCTGGGCTTTCCTTTGAAATGTCCTTTAGACCCAGAATTATTTCTCCTTTTGGCATGAGAGGAGAAAGCAGTGGGGTTGCCTTTATTTGAAGGCATTTCTTGCTCCACCACCCTTGTCTCTTCTTGAATGCATCTCAACATCAATTCTTCAAACCCCGAAATTCGATCATTATTGAGAAGAGTGGTTCTAAATATATACCATTCGGATGGGAGCCTTCTAAGGGTAGTGATAGTTAGTTCCCTGTTAGGAATACTTCTCCAATTGATAGAAGATCATTCTTGATATCAGTGATCCTTAAGAAGTAGGATTAAATATCCTCGTCCTTGCCCTTCTTAATATCTTTGAACTTATTTTTTAGGAACAAAACTTGATTTGCATCACTAACCTTAAACAAGCTTACCAATCTGTCGTAGATCTCCTTGGAGGTGTTCAGTCAGAAATGTAGGCCACCAAACGCTTGTCAATTGAATCTCAGATAATCTTCTTTGCTTTGACTTCACCCTTAGTGTACTTGTTCTTTGTAGCAACCAGTGCATTTGATGGAGGCTCCGGAATTTAACCCTCACATAGTCCAACACTTCTTGCTCTTCCAATGTCAGATCAAGGGACATCTTCCATCCGTGATAGTCAGACTTCTCACGGAGCTTGTCTTCGGCCGGGAAGTGGGATGAGGAACCCATGAAGCCTTTGGACCTTCCCAACTGTCTTCGGTGATTTCTCTTTCACTCTTGCTTGGGTTTTGTCTTCACCTCAACTCTGATACCATGTTAATTTATGGTATGTTCTATGCTTAAGAGCAATTTACTTCAAATTTTCTTATTAGCCCAATGTCAATTTCCATAATAGCAATCACATCAGCATGATAGTAAAATGCAGATAGAACATAAATATAAACAGTAGAAGACAAGCCAAGACAAGAGGACACAAGATGTGGCACTCGCCAGGGACAAACCCCAATGCAGGGAAACCAATGATCAATTCTTCTTATATTCTTCAATAATTCAGCAGGGAGAGAGAGAAAGATAGTACAATACACAAATCTGTAATTTTATGACGGCTCCAACAAAACCCTAACCAGCAAAGTCAAGGTTGGTCAAACAGGTTAGAATTGACCTCAAGTCAACCTTAGTCAACTCAGCCTCTAACAACAAGAATATACAGCCCAAAATAGTACGAAATGATGGTCAAATTGCAGTCGATGCAGGGACATGTCTGTGGTCAACCCTTGACAACCAACATTGGTCAAAGGGTAGTCAAACAGAGGTCCGATTTGCTTATCAGAAATGTGGCTAGCCTAGGAGAGGTTGCCCAACCCAAACTGCAGTCAAAGTATCCTCCACGCTGGTCAACGCTGCCAAGAATCAGCGTTCCTTTACCTCGGTCAACACTGCCCTAATCTATGTCATCCTCCTTCCAGCCACACGTGTGAGAGACCTGCTCCTCTAATGCGTAGGAGAGAGAAGAATGAGTGA
>APFE030459642.1:163684-252556 GCA_000404065.3 Pinus taeda | reverse complement strand
CCCAACTCCCCACAGTGGAAGCATATAATCTTGGAGAGGTCCTTCTTCTTCCGTTTCTCTTGCTTTCCCTCAGATGCTAGGGAAACATCCTCCTCCCCCTCCTTCTTGACCCAGATCCCCTTGCCGCTACTTCCCACTTTGCTTAGCCTTCTGATCTCTTCTTGGCAAAGAGCCACCCACATTTCCTCCCAATGTGGAAGGGTCGCTCTGCCCAGTATACTTTGGACAAATACCTCCCAGTCTTATTAGACTGTGTTCAGGGTTGTTCTCACCATCAATTCCTAATCCGTCGTGGCCCCTATGGAAGTCAGCTGATCCTGGATCTCGTTTAGTCGACCAAGGAAGGTGTCGATCGGTTCTCCCTTCTTCATCTGGTATGACCGCAACTGATTTTCTAGTAACATCCTTCTTTGCACAGAAGTATGCTGGTACAATTTCTTTAGGGCCTCCCACATCCGATTTGTCGTTTCCTTCTCGGCAATGTGTGGTACTACATGGTCCTTGACCCCGTCAAGGATGATGCTCTTGGCCCTCGCCATTGCCTCCTCGTACTTGTCGTTATCAGCTGGGTCAGTTGGGATTGCTATCATCCTCAAGGCGAAGTGCTTGACACGATTTCTGTCAAGTACGGATAAGATTTTGGCATTCCAGACTACGAAGTTTGAGGCTCTGTCCAGTTTGTCCTGGTCTCTTACTCCGTGTAGTCCCATGCTGCTCTTCTACATCCCTCCTGGAAGTTCTCGATGTGACTCCCTCTGAGCCTTGATTTCCCTCCTGGAAACCCTTCTGTCGATGTCGAGATGCCCCCTACTCTGATCGTCTGTGCAACTGAACCACTGATCCGAATTTCTCGGCTAGAAACCCTCGATAGCAACACCCTCCTCCTTGGCCTTTCCCTATTAGGTATTGTTATAACTACAGTACCTCACCAACTCCACTCTGCAACTTACCCATAGCCTCCTAAACCCCAGCAACCTGAAGGTGAGAGCTCCTAGGCTCTGCGCAGTCCCGGCACTGGCAAACTAGCTCCCTCAGCCAACTACGTCAACCCTCCTGGCCTCTGCGTGAGCCTGTCTTTGCCTCCTTCAGCCTCTGCGCAGCCTCTTCTTGGCTTGAACTTGATGACGTAGGCTAGGAACAGCTTCTGTCACTCAGGGCAGCTGTTTTCTATTGTTGTTGCTCTGCTCTGCTGATGACCTCAGTTCTCCTGTGATCTGCAACCACCCTCTGATACCATGTTCAAGTTTCTAAGTCTAATAGTTAGAAACCCTCCATGCACTTTACTGATTTATTCCTACCTACTTGTTCTGTTAATTAATAAGTTATTTACCATGTAAATCCTAAAAATAAATACAAATTCATGCTCAACACATTACAGATCATCAACTGAAGGAAATAGAAACAAGCACACAAGTGACACCGTTATTTTTAAACTAATGTCCCCGAAAAAACCCAATGTAGGAAAAGCGGTGCAGCTATCTGAGGGCTTTGTTATTAAGCAGTTCTTTTTTTAGTACACTAGGTGCCAAACTGGCTAACCCGATAGAGATAAAAATCTGGCAGCAATACCTCTCTTCGGAAATAGGTATTCGGAAAACCTGCTCCACGAAATCCCTCTCCAACACAATTTGAAGCTCAGCCTCAGCCCTACTGGCTTTGCGTCAGCTTGAAAACCTCTGCGTCAACCTACTGAGGCTCTACACAGCCTCTCTGGCTCTCTGTGTCACTCCTGCAACCTCCGCGTGGATGACGTAGGCCCTTTTGGCTCTGCGCAGTCTCTGTTGCCTCTACGTGGCTCCCTCTGGCTCTGCGTTTGCCTCTCTCTGCTTCTACGCTAGTCTCTCGACATTGTCCCTGCGTCTTTGCCTCGTACTCACTGCCCCTCGCTGCAACTGATCATTGATTCTATCTCTCTTAGCAAACCCCGCTCTAGAGAATAGAATGACTGATCACTCCGGTGTATTTTTCAAGTGACCCTCAAGCTTACTCTTATACTTTTCTCATTGACAAATCAACGGCCGAGATTAAGTCCCTAATCAACGACTAAGATTAGATCTCGCTTGATCCATGTCTTTTGGACCATTCTAACACAGTTTTATATTAATTCACATTAATATTTTATTTTCCCTAAGTTTAGACTTACGGACTCCATTAAAAATATTAATTATTTTAATATCTTCTACATTGTTTAGAATTTGCCCAAACCCTTTCTAGGTATTGGTGATCCCATGTGCCTTAGCCTCTCCACCAATTTTCGTGGCTAGAGCACATCCAATGCTACCCCAAATCAACAAATTTTAAAGTAAATAAAGAAAGCATGCATAGACATAAACACACAGAAAATTACTCGAACATCAGAACACCAATTTAGAGCCAAAAACTGCTATGCTGAGCCATTTTATTGATAACTCATGAAGTACAATAGGTGCTTGGAAAGTATGCACTTGGGGTTGCCCAAGGCAAGCTAGCTAAGCCCAAGTGATGAATATGAGATCTCCTCTAAGCGTGCTAACTAATTATCCTTGGCTCTGCACTGGAATGCCTAGAAAATAAGTTGTTGGTTGTGTAGAATGGTTGTTAGGGCCTCCTACGGTGCTCAGAAAATTAAAGGAAATTAACCTCGACCTCTCCACCAAATACCTAGAATAACCCACAAAGGAATTGGTTGATGGTTGACCTTTGAATTTCGGCCCTATTTTCCCTGAATGGCTTTGTCGCTGGGTAATTCAAACCACCTATAAATCCTACTACAAAAGGCCCCCAAAATAGCTGCAATCTGCAATAAAATACTTCCCCGAACTCTGTCTCAAGTCTCAGCCCCAAAATGACTTCACTCCTCAACCTCCAAGCGTGCCTCCTCCAAGAACTGTGTTGTTGCTACTGAACCTCTCCACAAACTTGCACTCCCTGCTGACAGTACGAACTGGAATAGGTGGGACTCCCTCCTTGGGCTGGCACTGAAGTCCACCAAAGCAAGGGTTGAAATTTCTGCTCGGAAATGCTCGTGTGCTAAACAACACTTGAAGACTTGGCTTCAGCTCAAGCGTGTTATGTCTATAAGACAAAATCTCTAATATGCTTGAATGACCAAAATGAGTGCCTCTTGCTCTCAAAGAGCCTCCAAAATGCCCATGTTGACCCAGCTCGATTTTCCCCCACCAACTTCGCTCCAATGAGAGCTTGTTTCCCTTGTGGGTCGCAATTCTCCATGAGTGGGCGCCATGTACCACTAGTGGCTCCATTTTCTCCTCCATCCTCTAATGTTTGGGCTCACATTTGATCAAAAATACATGTGGGGCCTCTAAACCCATACTTCCTTAGTGTTAATGCGAATTAATTCAAAACTAGCCAAAAAATGATATTTTCCTTAGCAATGTTGCTAAGTGGGAATATCACAATCCTCCCCGCGAAAGCGTTGCTTATCCTCAAGCAACTATAATGAAGAGTGTTGAAGTATTTGTTCCCCCTCCCAAGTGGCATCCTCATCTAGTAGGCTCTTCCACCTGATCAAAAACTCCTTGATGACCTTGTTCCGCAAGTGCCTCTAATGAGTGTCCAAAATAACCTCTGGCTGCAGAACTAGGTGCCCCTCATCATCCATAGACAATAGCTCTATAGTTGTCACCTGTTGTCCTAGTGCCTTTTTCAGGTAAGACACATGAAAAATGTTATGTACTTGGCTCCCCGGGGGTAGCTCCAACTCATATGCTACCTCCCCTACCCTCATGGTGACTTTGTACAGCACATAGAAGCAAGGCTTGAGCTTCTCAGCCCCCTTCTGCTTCAGTGATGACTGCCTATACGATTGGAGTCTCAAGAAGACTAAGTTGCCAACGTCACACTTCCTCTCTGCTAGGCCCCTGTCTACGTAGAGCTTCTGTTGGTTCTACACAATCTGCAAGTTATCCTTAACAGCCCTCAAGATATCTTGGCTCTCCTGTATCCAGTCCTTGGCCCTAGGGACCTTGTTGTCTCCAAACATCACGTCAACAAAAGATAATGCATTGTAACCATACAGGGCTTTGAATGGGGGCATACCTATGGACATGTAGTACGTGGTGTTATAACAGTACTTGCCCAAGTGCAACCACCGTATCCATGCACGTTGTTGCCCTGTCACATAGTTACGCAAGTAACCCTCCGGCTATTCGTTGATAATCTTCGTTTGTCCATTTGTTTGGGGGTGACAACTAGTGCTCGGAGTGAGCTCTGGGCCTACTAGTCGAACCAACTCCTGCCAAAATCCTCCCATGAACCTGTTGTCCCAATCACTAACTATGGTCTTCGAAAGACCATGAAGTCAAAATACCTCCCTAAAAAATAATTCGGCCACCTGTGAGGTTGAGGACCGGGTTAAGATGGTGAAAAAGTGTGCAAACTTTGTTAATCAGTCCACCACCACGTATATGCAGTCCTTGCCCTACGCTGTAGGCAACCTGATGATAAAGTCCATCGACACGCTCTCCCACTTCCCCTCAGGACTAGGAGGAGGTTGTAGTAGCCCAACAGAGTGTATCTACTCACCCTTGTTTCTCTGGCATGTGTCACACTCCCAAACATGCCGTAGAACATCATCCTTGAGGCCCTTCCATGCAAAGCGCTCTTTGATGGTCCTATAAGTCTTGGTAAACCTCTAATGCCCTAATAATGGTGAGTCATGGGCTGCCTACAGGATCTTCTCCCTCAACTGGGAGTTGGGTAAGAAATAAATCCGGTTCCAGAAGTAGATCACCTCGTTCATCACCCAGTATCGGTCATCCATCGCTGCACAGTCAAGGACCTCAAACGCAAAACAGTCCTTGGAATACTCTACTAGCAACTGTGCTTGCCAATTCAATGCAATGCTTATTAATGAAAGGGCAGGTGGCCACCTAGACAACGCATCAACTACCACGTTGTGCTTCCCTTTGACATACTCAATGTCAAAGTCATGTGCCTAGAGCTTACTGACCCATTTCTGTTGTCTCTCCTATAATTGCTTCCGCTCCAAGAAGAATCTAAGACTGTTTTGGTCTGTCTTGACCCTGAACCTATTCCCCACCAAATACTCCCTGAACTTGGCTAGCGCATGCATGATGGCTAGCATCTCCTTATCATAGATGGAGTACAGTCTCTGGTGGGGCACTAGCTTCTGGCTCTCGAAAGCTATCGGGTGTCCCCCTGCATCAAAACTGCTCCTACACCCTCCCCTAACGCATCACACTCAAGCATAAAGGGTTGTGTGAAATCAAGGAGTGCCAACACTAGGCAACTGCTCATGACCTGTTTGAGGCACTCAAAAGCCTCTTGCGTCCCATCTGTCCACTCAAATGCCCCCTTCTTCGTCAAATCGGTGAGAGGAGCTGCTAGTTGCGAGAAGCCCTTCACGAACTTCCGATAGTAGGTGCAAATGCCCACAAGACCCCTCCACTCTGTCACATTTCGGGGCTCTAGCCAATCTCGAATGGCCCTAATCTTCTCCTCATGAACTCTCACGTCATCCTCTCTAATAATGTGCCTTAAATAGAGCATCTCTGTCAAACCGAACTCACACTTTGACAGCTTAGCATAGAACTGTTGCTCCTCCAAAATACACAACACTCTCTCAACATGTTGCAAGTGCTCCTCCCAGATCCGGCTGTAGATCAGTATGTCATCGAAGAACACCAACACGAACTTCCGCAATTACCCATGAAATACGTGGTTCATGCATGACTGGAAGGTAGCTAGTGCATTGGTCAGCCCGAAGGGCATAACCAAGAACTCGAAGTGCCCATTATGGCACCTGAAAGCCGTCTTAGGGACATCCTGGTCCCTC
Organism: Pinus taeda; assembly: GCA_000404065.3. Lineage (NCBI taxonomy): Eukaryota > Viridiplantae > Streptophyta > Pinopsida > Pinales > Pinaceae > Pinus > Pinus taeda. Next base: position 246,759 of record APFE030459642.1, on the reverse strand, counting down.
ACCCTAATCTGGTGGTACCCCAAGCACAAGTCAATCTTCAAGAAGAACTTAGTCGCCCTCAGCTCATCTATGTGTGGGATGGGGAAGTGGTTCTTCATGGTCTTCTTGTTGAGGGCTCAGTAATCTATGCACATGCGTAAGGACCCATCCTTCTTCTTCACCAGGACAACTGATGAAGCAAAAGGGCTGGAGCTAGCCCTGATGTGTCCAAGTGCCAACAACTCAATGATGGCCCTCTCAATCTCATCCCTATATGCCTTGGGAGGTTTGTATGGTGTAGTGATCACGCCCTATACCCCCGGCTCCAACTCAATGGTATGCTCAAAACCCCGATCAGGAGGTTGCCCGGGCGGTATGTCTCCAAACACCACCGAGTACTTATCCAAAATAGCCTGTATGCCTGGATGTGGTGACTTGGGTTGACCCCTAGCCTCAGAAATCCTCAACTCCACAGCCCACTCAATATCTCCATGCCTCAAATCAACCTCCATCCTATGGGCTAAAATAGTCTGCGAAGGGTAAGAATGCATACCCCTCGGCAAAACCAATTTTCCATCCAGCCCTGTGAACTCCATCTCCAGCTTCCTCCAATCTGTAGTGACTTGGCCAAGTGAATAAAGCCATTGGACACCCATCACCACGTTGGTGTCTAGTACATCTACCACAAAAAAGTGGTATGTCACTGAGTAGTTCCCCATGGTAATTGTCAAGGCGGGAACATAGCGAGTGCGCTGCATGGTCCTATCTCCCGACACAAGAATCGAAAATCCCTCAAACTCCTTAGTTGTGACGCCCCTCCTCTGAACCATCTATGCATCAATGAAGTTGTGGGTAGCCCCACTGTCCACCAAAATTGAAACATGTTGCCCCTGCACCATGGCCCTGATCCTCAAGGTCAAAAACTTGGGTACCCCTCACAATGATGCAAGGACCCCTCCTAATGGTGCGAAAGAAGCTCCCCCTGGTGGAGGTGGTGGTGTGGTCAAATCTCCACATGCGTTGCACTGTCATCTCCACCCACTTCTAACTCTAGCTCGTCCTCCATGTCACTATCGGAAAAGACCTCGATATAATGGGCCTTGCCTGTTTTACATCTATGACCTAAAGCCCATGGTTCCTGACAAGTGAAACACAATTTCCTCCTATGGAGTTCCCTCCTGGTCTCCTCATCCAACTGCCCTCGCCCCTGGTTGGCTCTCGGTGGCAGAGCCCTCGTGTCTCTTCCCTTCGGTTGGAACCCCTGTCTAGGTGGAAACAGTACTCCAGCCCTGGGTAGGGCATCCTGAAATCTTGGGCCCTCCCCATTGCGTCCTGCAAGGTAGTGGGCCTATTGGACCTCACTAGTCCCTTTAATGGCTCCACTAGCCCCTCTATCAACATGAAGACCCTCCTGGCCTCTAGCAGATCAGGCACCATCACGGACAACCTCAAAAACTCTTAAATGTAGGTCTCAGTGCTTCCCATCTGTTTGAGCTTTGTCAACTCCCCAAAATTCTCCTCCGGGTCTCTCCTCTCGAAACGCTCTAGCACCCTCTTAGTGAACTCCTCATAAGTTGCCACCCGGGCATGCCCCATCGTGGTTAGCCCATGGAACCACCAGGCATGGGCTTCTCCCTCTAAATGCAAAGTGGCAATTTTAATTGCCTCTCCTTTCGTCATTTGATTGAGCTGGAAATAGAAATCCATCTTCTCCACCCTCGCTCTTGCTGAGCTCTTGGAAGCCCCATCGAAAGTTGGGAGAAACAATCACCCATGGTGCGCTGTAGATCTGTGCCATGAGTGTAGCTTCCTCCACCTTTTCCCTTCCCCTTGTTATTACCTTTCAGCTGACAAAAGTCCCTAAAGGTAATGGCCTCTCTAAAGTCAAGCCCATATGGCTAATACTCTATCAAATAGTCCCCCATGGGCATCTCCTCTTTCCCTTGTGGCCCTCCAGCGTCAAATGTTATAAATGTACAAATTGTGGACCTAGTTGGTGTGTTGGGAATGAGGGGTGCCTTGGGGCCATGACCTCCCTTGGTGATGTGAAGTACCGTAGCCCTCACCAATTTAGAATTGAACTTGAATCCCTCTGCCCCTGTTGTTGCTACAATTTTGTTGTCTCAACTCCTCAATACCCCTAAACAAATATTGTACGGCCTTGAGAAGGGACTGGGAAAACTCCTTCTCTTTACTCCCCCTATCTCCCACGTTATCCCCCATGTTTGGCCTTTCAACCTCTGGTTCAGTGAACTCTAGATCTAGGGTGATTTGTAGTTGCCTCTCTCTACTTTTGTACCTCTATCTCATGTAGGTTAAGTTTTCCTGGTCCTCTGGTGTCATAGACTGTTGTTGTTCCCCACAGGTTGAGCCAAGACTATGAGCTCTAATACCACTGTAATATCCTAAGGAAATTTTACAGTAAATAATCAAAGCATGCATAGACATAAACACAGAAAATTACTCAAACACCAGAGCACCAATTTACAGTAAATAATCAAAGCATGCATAGACATAAACACACACAAAAATTACTCAAACATCAGAACACCAATTTAGAGCCAAAAACTACGTTACTCAGCTATTTTATTGATAAATCATGAAGTACAATAGATGCTTGGAAAGTATGCACCTAGGCTTGCCCAAGGCAAGCTAGCTAAGCCTGAGTGATGAATATGAGATCTCCTCCAAGCGTGCGAGCTGGTTCTCCTTGGCTCTACGCTAGAATGCCTAGAAAATGAGTTGTTGCCTGTGTAGAATGGCTGCTAGGGCCTCCTCCGGTGCTCAGAAAATTCCGGGAAACTAACCCCGGCCTCTCCACCAAATACCCAGAATAACCCACAAAGGAATTGGTCGATGGTTGACCTTGGAATTTCAGCCCTATTTTCTCTCAATGGCTCTATTGCTGGGTAATTCAACCCACCTATCAATCCTATTGCAAAAGGTCCCCAAAATAGTTGCAATCTCCAACAAAATACTTCCCCAGACTCCTCCTCAAGTCTTAGCCCTAAAATCACTTCACTCCTCAACCTCCAAGTGTGCCTCCTCCAAGAACTGCACAATCCCTAAGGTGTTGTTGCTGAACCTCTCCACAAACTCGCACTCCCTGCTGCTGGTACAAACTGGAATAGGTGGGACTCCCTCCTTGGGCTGACACTCGAAGTCAACCAAAGCAAGGGTTAAGATTTATGCTCGAAAACACTTGTGTGCTAAACAGCACTTGCAGACTTGGCATCAGCTCAAGCATGCCATGTCTAAGACAATTTCTCAAATATGCTTGAATGACCAAAATGAGTGCCTCTTGCTCATTTTGTCAAAGAGCCTCCAAAATGCCCATGTGGGCCCAGCGCGATTTCCCCCCACCAACTTCACTCCAATGAGAGCATGTTTCCCTTGTGGGCCGCAATTCTCCATGAGTGGCCCCCACGTACCACTAGTGGCTCGATTTTCTACTCCATCCTCTAATGTTTGGGCTCACATTTTATCAAAAACACATGTGGGGCCTCTAAACCCATACTTCCTAAGTGCTAATGCAAATTAATTCAAAATTGGCCAAAAATTGATATTTCCCTTAGTAATGTTGCTAAGTGGGAATATCACAGTAGAGGAGATCCCATGGGATTAGGATTCAATATTAACCCCCACTTAAAGTGAGGAAACAAAAACACAATCAAAGTCGTTCCTTCTTCCAAGTTACCCGATAAGCCATACCCAAAGTGCCCAAATGAAAAACAAGCATACGTATCAGATTGCACAATGAAAAACATACATTTTGAGTCGGATTGCCCACCTTCTAACATATGCTCTGGACAGATGGGTGAGAAAACATACAATTGATGTAGGGAGGGAAGATAAAGCGACACATCACGTCAGCTACGGGTGGCTCTCAAGGGCTGCTAGTTGATGGCTGGAGAAGATGAATAGGAACAAAGCTCTCCTAGGGGTACACATTCTTGGTGGGCAATGGGTATAGCATTGGTTTGGTGGGAATGATCAAATCACACAAAATATAACACTATAACTCACCCTAATCACACCCCTAGGGATGTTCGACCTCCAATACTTACTCTAAGTAATGCACTACATCTGTAAGTATGGAGCACTTGTTGCCATTGCATCATTTGTCTACATGCACCTCTTATGTGTCCTCTACATGCACCTATGTAGAAATAACCTATATGGACTATGTCCAACCATCTATCTCTAAATAATAAAGACACACGATTGTGTGCTAAGTCTAAAAGGCACTCAACGAACTATCAATGCTACTTTAGTGGATCGACTAACCAATCCACCCTGTGATAAACTCACGAACTGTCAATGTCAAATGGTGAACTCTATAACAATGAGCCCACCCTGAATGATATCTTTGAATATGTATTGTAGATTACCACTCAGATTTATAAGGTCAAATATAGCGTTAACAAATAGGATTCAGAATTTCTTATATCTTTAGTTTTTAGAGAAGCTTTTCTTTTGTTTCTATTTGGTCAAAAAATTAGTTGGCGCTTGCAAACCTATTTTCATGTTAACTTATCATATGTAGGGAGGATCATCTTCAGAGATCTTATGAAATTCTCTTGCAACCTTTGCAGAACATAACCTCTTTTTCTTTATGGATAAGAAGTTATGATTATTATTCCAAGGGAAAAATTCTGCAAATTTCTTGGTCAAATCATCCACAAACAAATAGTCAATCCGAGATAGTCAACTAATGTTTGGAAGGATATTTGAGAATTTATGTAGCATATCTGCAAATTTCTTAGCTAAAGTGGATACATCTAGTCATGAATTGGTACAACACAACTTACAATATTTGCATGGTGTGTCTCCCTTCAAGGGTCTCTATGGTTATGATCCTCTCAAACTAATTACATGGGTCACTGAGGACAGTCGTGTAGCTATTGTCTGATACTTCCTTGAGGAAACTCAGTGGATATTTCATCCACACAAGGATAATCTCATAATTGCTCAAGACCAAATGAACCCCAGCAAGATGAATGTCGCAATGAAAGTGAATTTGAAGTTGGTGATTCAATTTTCTTGAGATTGCAACCATATCAACAAGGGTCCCTTGAGTAAAAGGGAGGACTAAAACTTTCACTGAGGTACTATGAGGCTTATAAAGTAATAGCCAGAGTAGGACAAGTTGTATATATTATTGAGTTGCCAATAGGTTCTAGCATCCATAATACGTTCAATATTTCATATTTAAAGAAAATAGTATGCCAAAGGGTACAAATATTAAATACCTTGCCACGTTTAGACAATGAAGGGGAATGTTATTCTAATCCCTAAACACAATCTAGCCACTAAAGAGAAGAAATTGAAGAATAAAATATTGTCAGAATACCTTATCCAATGGAAAGATCTACAAGTAAAAGAGGCAACATGCGAAGGGTTGGATACCCTATAATCCAACTCAATGAATTCCTTGGGGCAAAGTGATTGATGTTAGAGGAAATGTTGTGATACCTAAGAAAAAAGGAGGAATTAATCCAAACTCAAATTATGCTTTCAACATACAAGTGTGATCATGATCTTCTATAGCTAAGGATACTTTAGAGGAAACATCTTTGGGCTACAGGACAAGTGGCTTTTAGGTTGGAGCACCAAATAATTAATCATATCCTCACTTGAGCCATCATTAAGGAAAAGAGACATTGCTTTTCAAAATACTTTTGGTCCTTTCAACTTTCAAAAGGCTTTTGATTTAGCCTCAAGTCAAGCCTCGTTCCAAAGGCTTAGATATATTATGTCTTGACATGTAATATTCCTAGCAGAAATATTAAGCGATAACAAAAAAGCAAACAATGAAAGTGCAACCAAAAATTAGCACACAAACAAAAAGTATCAATTACACCAAAAATTTGAGCCAAAATGCTAAGCCATTTTATTATATTAATGAAATGGAGTACAATAGATAGGAGTGCCAAATCCAATCCTCCGGAAGACCCACAAATTAGTGCAAGTTGCACAGTCACCCCACTAATATGCACTGCTAGAAATTTGCTCAGAAATGCTCCCAAATCCCTCAAAATGCCTACTAGAATATCTGCAAATTCCTCCCCAATTTCCCTTATTTCTCCAGAGCCCTTCACACCCTTTTTCTCCTTGCCTCTTGACTCCTCACAGGCCCTGCCAGAGACCCTCTGTGCAAACCCAGAAAGGCACAATTTCGTCCCAAAAATCATCCCCAGGTCTGGCTTGCAAATCACCACAAATCTTCAACAAAATCCCAAGGGAAGGTGCCCTCCAAAGCCCCGAACCTGATTTGCACTAGAGCTGCCTCTCCCAAGAAATGTGAATTCCTCTGTTGTGCCCAGTCAGCTTATAGGTTTCACTAGAACACCTGCAAATAGCCCTGGACCAACTCTCAAAGTGTAATGCTGGACTCTCCTAGGATGGCACTTGAAGTCCATCGAAGGAAGAGGTGAGATTCCCATCCATAAATATTTGGTGCTAAGTAGCACGTGTTGACTTGGCTGAGTAGCGCAAGTGAACTAGGGTTCCGATTTGAAAATGGCCAAAAGTCCCAAAATGGAGGCCTCACCTTCTATTTATAATCGTTTCTCTTCCTTCCTCCTTGCAGGCTCCACAATTCAACCCTCTTCTCTCTTGTTTTTACCCCCATGTCGAATTCTTAAAGGGAATTTGAATTCCTTCTTGGAGCGGCCCCCATATTCCACTTTGCAATTGATTCTTCCTTTAACTCTAATGTTTGCAACCTCCTTTTCTTCCAAAATTTAATTTGATGCCACACACCCACGTTTCCTAAGTTCTTGGCCCAAAATTGTTCACCATCAAAATTACAGAATTTCAAACCCAAGTTGAATTTTATTTAGAGGGAATACTACAGTCCTCCCCTCCCAAATGTTTCTTGTCCTCAAGCAACTGCAATGTCGAGTGTTGTAATATTTACTCCCCCTTCCAAGTGGCATCTTGCTCAGTCAAATCCTTCCACCACACCAAAAACTGCTAACGACTCTACTCCGAAATTTCCTCTCCCTAATCTCCAAGATGGCCTCGAGTATCAAAATCAGGTGCCCCTCATCATCCATAAGTAGCCACTGGCAACTCGGTTACTGTCATGACCTATTGTCCCAAAGCCTTTTTCAGACAAGAGACATGGAATATGTTATGTACCTTGCTCCCAGGTGGAAGCTCCAGCTCATACGCTACCTCCCCAACTCGTCTGTGTTGAGAAATCTGGGGCAACCGCCGTAGGTGATTTCTCTTATAATGATAACTGCTTGTGATGTATTTTTACTTTTAATACTTAGCTTCTTCTTTTCATTTGTTTCTTATTGGAGTTTTTCTACAACAAACAGCTACGAAATCATAAAGAAGAATAAGACAAAGGACACAAGATATAGGCGATCAGCTAGAGCTAAAACCTCTCCAAACTGAGAGGAAAACCCACGCAAATTCTTCTTCTTATAGAATCTTCAATTGACGAATTCTAAGACCTAGACCCTTGACCAGATGACCCCTCCAAGACCAAGTCATAATTCTTCTTGAATCCTATCAAAGTCAATCCAAGTCTCTTTGCTTCAAATCTGTCTTTTCATCAAAAACTCAACCCTGCACCTTGACTGTGATTTTTGGCTCTTTCCTATAGTAACCCTAGTTTGCATGTGAGGCAAAATCATTGTGAAGATAGCTCCTTCGCTTGGGCAGCAGTTCCTTCTCTAATGATTTGGCTTGTATTCCCAAACTTTGTTGATCCTTGATACTCCTTGATTTGACTGTAATTTCACCTTTTGCAACTGAAAGTGTGCCCTAGTTACAGTCGACACGTGTGAGAGAGATGATCCAAAATAGACCTAAACACATCTGCTTTGTTCCTTCTTATGTTTCTCCTTTCTTCGCTAGGGTATGAGGCTCCTTCTTGTCTCTTGATCGAACTTTTTTAGTACTAGAGTGAGTCTTCTTGAGAGAGGTCGAATCCTCCTTTATATAGGCATTGTTTTGCTCCAAAATAGGTCGACTTCACTAGCAGGCTGATTTGAAGAAGCATATAGGCCAACTTAAGTTGTAGCTTGTATACTTGGTCTTGGAGGGGTTTCCGTGACAGTCTATAGAATATAATTTCTTTTGTAATATGTAACATGCCCAAGAAGGGTCTCTTATACATGACAAAGACTCATTTGACCTGTAGACCACATGACAAGCCCTAGAAGCTCTCAATGGGAGCTTTACCTACAAAAATAAAACTCCTTGAGCATGAAACACATGCCTCAAGCATAACAAAATAATTTTATTTTTCCTCTTTACATCAATTACATAAAATCATGATTACATATGCCATTATGAATACTGAACCTACTTACATATTTCAACACTCCCTCTTAACTAGGGAGGGTATTCATAATCCATACAAGGTACTTGGACGTTCTCAATCTGAAGAATTCTCATAAGAAGAGTCAGATTGGTAACCCATCTGTATAGCATCATATCATCCAGGATTGTCACATAGTAAGGCCTTCACTAACAGCTCTATCTCTCCACGGGATCAAAGCACAATGTTGAGAAGACCAATGATTTATAGACACCTTCATCATTATCTCTCAAGGAGCATACCCCACCTGGGTGTTCATAGGGTATGTCCTCCCAGGACTAATCTTATCTTGGATTCCCAGTCCTCAAAGAATATCGGTCCTTTATGACTACTCTTATCTTGGATGCCCTACCACATCCTCAAAGAGTATCAGATGCCAAATGCTTACCCAATCCTCCATTCTTTCTTACCAAGTGAAGACAAGAATGATGTGCCTCTCTCTCCCTCTCAAGTAGGGACGATATACCCATTCCTATGAAGGAATGTACCCCATTCCTATAAAAGGAATGTACCCAAGCTCCCTCTTAACCAGGGACTTTCCCAAGCTCCCTCTTAGCTTAGGGACTTTCTTTCAAGTTTCTTCTTAATCAAAAACTTTCTTCCAGGCTCCCTCTTAACTAGGGACCTGTTTCATGCAGCAGCTCTTTCTTCCATGGGACCTTCAGTTGCTTATAGTTAATATTATGGAGCCTTCATCTTTGGGACTTCTTTGTAGGGCATTGGCCATCCATCATTTTCCTTCTCGAATCAGGGCAGTCATGTCATCCTTCCTTTCATCGGAGAGTGATCCAATAGACCATATCTGGATTTTCCTTATATAGCTACCTTTTCCATTTCATGTCTCCTTCAGGATCTTCCATCCCACTACAAGAGTACCAGTTGTAGATGACAACCACACCTTTATTTCGGTAGCCCTGTATTATCCCATCCAGATATTGTTCAAAAATCAGAAATGAACATCAAATAAAAAATTACTTTTTGTGATGGCCCTTCATCATGACATCCTACATTCATATTGACACATCTCCGAGACATTCAATTGTCAAGGGTCTTCTTTCTTTTCAGACTTTCCCAAAGTCTTCGTATCTTTCCCATGGAGATATCATGACCAATTCTCCTAGTTATCAGATGACAATCTCCTAGTGATCATAGTTGCATCTTTCATGATCTCTTCTTTCTTTTCTTCACATAATGTTTCTCAGGAACTTCAAACCATAGTTCCTGCATCTTTGTCAACCACCTCATATGAGGACATATTATGTTGATTTCATCTAGTCAATATGTGAATCATGGCTTTATGCATTTCCAGAAGAGAACCCTTTCCTTTGATCATACTCATGAGGTAGAGTATCTATCCATGCTATCTGTAACTATATAATGACATGACCTAACTTATCAAACATATGAATGCGTACCTCTTTTTCCTTCTCTTGGTCATCTAGACTTCTAGCAGGTTTCATTCCTTGATTGAGAGAATTTCAACCATCTCAACGCGTTGCATTCCTTAGTCATCATACCATCATTCTTCCAAATCGTGAATCCCATCCAAGGTGGTATTCTTAGCGAGACGCTTCTTCCAAGGGATGAAGCTTCTGATGAAGATTCCTATGAAGGACCTTGAGCATCCTTAGCCTGCAAATACTCCTTTCTAATGACATATGATGAGATCTATACAAGATGACTTCCTTCTTCCATAAGTGTTACTTATGCTTCTAACAAGGTTACAAAAGCTACTTAACCCTATGATGATTGCTACAAGTATGCAAACTTTTACTTCAATTGTGACATGAGCTCTTGCTTTAATTGTATACTTACTATGATGCCTTCTTACTAAGATACATCTTACCATTCTTCAACCATGGCAGAGATCTTTCATCTTTCATTTTTTCTTGCTATCTACATCATAGTGTCTAAGGGTCTATTTAGTTCCCTTCTTCCATAATGCTTCTCAAAGGATCATCCCATCCATCTTTTACTTCTTGTACCTGAAACACTAATTAACAAGTACCCCAAGCAAAATATGATACCAAAACATGATGTCAAGTTATCCTTCTAGGGTTTATATGCAACCAAGAGGTAATCCTAGGGATTCTTCAAACCCTAAATCATATTACGTTACACTAGGGTTTCTCCCATGCCCTAGAATCTTAACAAACCCTAGAAGTCAAATCATAGGGAACAAGTATTTTAAGATTCGGGTTTCTAAATACTAGGGTTTCTTATGAGCCATCAACACAAACCCTAGAGTCATAACTTCAACCCTATAACATTTTATAATGGACCCTTAACAATAACAAAAATATCATACATACCTCATGGATACCTCCCTGAGATGTCATCCTTTCTTCACAAAGGTATTTTTATGTTGTAATTTTTGATATCTCTCATAATTTCTTTTACTGCTCTCTTGATGTGACCTGCTTCTTCAAGAGTTTCTTTAAGACATGGAATGACTGTAGCTCCTTTTTGCTACCTTGATGGCTACAGGTCTTTAGAACTTCATAATGGGAGTCCTTTGGTTGCACTTTATTCTTGAATTGACTGCTTTACTAAAAATATATCAATGATTATCAGTTCTTTTGAACGAGTGATCATGCGACATGAGTGTATGATCGGTGCTTGAACTTCTTAGTGCCACATAGATTTGTTTCTCCATAGATTCAGGATATGCAATTAGTGATATGAGTACAACTCATTTTTAATGATCTTCTTGAGGAGTTCGATGATGCCCAGAAATTCGGTTGTTGCTTCTTGCGGGGATGAAAACAATCATTTTCTTTAAGGCTCGGATGTTTGCTTCTCTTGCCAAAGGGCTTGAATTGCTTTAAATATTTAAATTAGGCCTTCCACTTCTTGAGACAGTGATATAGTTCACTATAATTTCTTCACTGTTTTGAGGTCAGAACTTGAGACTTCAGAACTTCATCAAAACCTTGAACCCTGTATGATGATGTCAATGATTTTCATCTTGCTTCTGTTTTGACGAGTAGACTTCAAGGTGCTTTGATTTGCAGATTTCTTTTATTTGAGCAGAGGTAGGGTCTTTTGAGGTCATTTCTAGAGACTTCCTTCAAGATGATGATGTAATCCTTGTCTTTTGGAGATGAGAGGATCTTCTTGATGATCGATGCCCTTGATGATCTCATAATAGTTCGAATTTCGAGTGTCCCTTATTAAATTACCCTTTCTTGACTTGACACCTTAGCTCTGATACCGTGTTGAGAAATCTAGGGGCAGCCACTGTAGGTGATTTCTCTTATAATGATAACAGCTTCTGATGTATTTTTACTTTTAATACTTAGCTTCTTCTTTTCATTTGTTTCTTATTAGAGTTTTTCTTCATCAAACAGTTGCCAAACCATAAAGAACAATAAGACAAAGGACAAAAGATGTAGGCGATTAGCCAGAGCCAAAACCTGTCCAAACTGAGAGGAAAACCCACACAAGTTATTCTTATAGAATCTTCAATTGACGAATTCCAAGACCTAGACCCTTGACCAAATGAACCCTCCAAGACCAAGTCACAATTCTTCTTGACTTTTAGCAAAGTCAATCTGAGTCTCTTTGCTTCAAATATGTCTTTTCATCAAAAACTCGGACATGCACCTTGACTGTGATTTTCGTCTCTTTCCTGAAGTAACCCTAGTTTGCATGTGAGGCAGAATCATGGTGAAGACAACTCCTCTTCTCCTTCGCATGGGCAACAGATCCTTCTCTAATGACTTGGCTTGTATTCCCAAACTTCGTTGACCCTTGATACTCCTTCTTGATTTGGCTGTAATTTCATCCTTTGGAAGCTGAAAGTGTGCCCTAGTTACAGTCCGCACATGTGAGAGATGTGAAAATTCCAAACCGGAATCCTATTGCAGCGACAGGAAATCATTCTCCTAATTGTTAATTTAATTTAACAATTTATTTATTGTTTGCTACAGCAAATACTGAATAAATCACACTGCGATCTACACAAATAAAACTGTGAAAGAATAAACTATTAATCTAGGTTGTCATTGATCTCAATAGTTGATGTCAATCATTGATGTCATTGGTTGAGATGGCAAATATTCTTGAAGATGTCAGAGGATGATTACAACTCTCGTTTCAGATGTCAAGACACAAATAAAGTGTCAATCATGTATCTTGATGATCATAATGGAAGACTACCATATCACTGATCTTGATGATAACACTACATGATGACATGTCCCACCTCCGATAATTTGATGATGACATGACAAAACTCCAATGATGTTAAGCTTGATGTCCTTATGATGAAGACTACATAATGATGTTGCATTTGATTGAGGAAATATCTCTGCACTAGTGACCCTATGTTGAAGAAGGCAAGGACATGATGATGGTTATCCTAGGTTGAAGAAGGCTAGGACATGATTATGAAGACAATCAATGAAGAAATCAAACCATGAAGAAGCCCTACACTCAAAGGCATTCTGCCCTGCCTCCATTTCTGCACTCATAAATAATCAGTCACATTAAAAAATATTTTTTGCTACCTTAGAGGCAAAATTCCTTAATGACACCTACACCATCTTGAAGAGCATAATTTTAGCTTACCAATGAGCTATTACTTGGCCCGAAACTCCAAATAGTTTGGGAGATATTAATTTTTTTAAGTTAGGAATATTAATCTGGTCCTTGAGCCAACCTGTGCTAGGCCTGTCATGTCAGCCTCCCTCCATAAGACACGTCCATTCATCTTAAACATCAAACCAGTATTAATGAGTTTGGACACCTCATTTTAGAATCTATTTTCAGTGAAGATTTCAGAGACAAGGCAGAGAAACAAGACAGAAGGCCGAGGAGAACAGTTAAGGATATTTTTGGGCATACTTCAGCGTTGGATATCTTTCAAGCTGTGGAATTGTGGAACTATGAAGAACTTGGATCTGCTGTGAAGACCAGAATAAATAGGAGGCTCAGATTAGAAGAACAGGCCTATAGGGGCTCGGACTTAGCCTCAACAACTCAGATCTGTGGAAAGATTATAGCTCAGTTGTGTAGATAGTTTTGTGGAGTTTTGGAGGGTCGGATCACCCACTGTAATAACTCAGTTCTGCACTCTAGACAGCTGCCTGTGGAAGACCGAAGTCACAGTCTTGTGACAACCACCTAAACTTCAGTACAGAGACTTGTTTAGGAGCTCGGTTGATCTACACTTCACCTGTAGCTTAACTCTATGGAGGGCTCAGAATAGAAGAGACTCGGACTTGTGGAAAGGCAGCAAGTTTAAGGGCAGTCACATTAGTTTGCAGCCCGGTAATAGATATCTCAAACAAGTGTGGAAGCTACCTAGTGCAGTAAGCTCAGATAGCCACCTTTGAGATAGCTCTGATCTGTGGAGTTATAATTGCTCAGTTTATTGACTTGTGATCCGAAGTACAGCAACCTGTGGAAGTAGTGCTCAAAGGAAAGTGTGTTCAATCACCATTATATAACAGTGATACATGTGATAGATAAAAAGACTTTGCCTCCAAGATTGGAAGTACATATTTGAGATTGGTTTGTAAGAGCTTGTTTTTGGAAACATACCTTGACAGTCTTTTGTATATATTGAAGTGGATTTGGAGCTGATTTGAAATACTCTTGAAGACAACCTTGGAGTGGTCTCAATCAAAAGCCCTTTGTATTGACTTAAGGATTTGTGGAGCAGTCTTTGGAGCATCATTAAAGTAATACCTTGGACAGCAAATAGTTGACATACCTTGGAGCAGTAAAGCATTTGGACAGTGGAGTACTAGGAGTCTTAGAGCAGTGAAGTATTTGGACAATAAAGTGTTAAGAGCCTTGGGCAGTGAAATTTGGAACTCTTGGAGAGTTCTTGGGGCAGCATATTAAAGACACTTTGAAGAATTCTTGAAGACATTTGGAAGACTTGTGGAAGTTGTTCCTGAAGGCACCCTTGGAGATGATGATACATTGAAGCCATCATGAGGTGACCTTGAAGAAGTTTTGTTTGCGTAACATGAAGAGCAATGGTGACACCTTCATGTGAAGAACAAGATTGTCATCGATGACGCAACGTGGAAACTAAGTGAAGGCATTGCTGAAGATTGATAGGGCTCGGTGAATAAGACTTTGGGATTCGTGAAATACAACCAAACATATCTTGACAAAGCGAAGCTATAGGATTGGTGTCATTGGAGTTTGTGCTCCTAAAATCAAGGTTGGTGCCTTGGATAAGATAGGGTTGAAGCCCTAGAGGTCGGAACCTCACTAAAGTCCAAGTAGGTGCTTGGCACATCCCAAGTTGGAGCCTGGGTGTCTTCATCTAGGTTTGGGGCCCTACCAGTACCTATATTGTACTTGATTCATTGTAAAGATTATATTTATAAAAGCATTTATTTCTATTGTTAATTTTGTGTTCTAAATATAAGTGATCTAACTGGTAAAAGTAACAATTGAAAAGGAATACTGATTCACCCCCTCCCCCCTCCCAGTATTTCCAACAATTGGTATCAGAGCCAGTACCTTCACTCAACGCCTAACAGCTTGAACGTTGATCATTAGAACACAAATGGTGAAGCCAAGGAAGAAAGTCTCCAATCCTCCTAAAGATGTGTCTCCCTCAACCACCAAAATTGAAATCAATCAATTTGTGAAGGCTCCATTGTTCAATGGAAACTTTGATATATGGGAGGCAAGAATGAGGAATTTTTTAAAGACTCAAGCAATTGAAGTCTAGAAATCGGTGATTACTGATAGCATGATGGATGGAGAATCCAAGGAACATAATACAAGAACAATGAAAACAATCTTGAATGGGCTACCAGATTCTATGAAGGCCAATTTTGAAAAATGTTCATCAACAAAAGGCATATGGGATAAACTTCGTGATCTTCACTCAAGAGGAGCATTGACAATGATCTCTAGTCAAGAAAATAATGGAAAGCAAGAAGGAAATCTAGAACCCATCAAGGAAGTTGAAGATAAGAGTGATAACATCAAAGCTAAAGAAGATCTAGAAGATGAAGAGAATGAAGAAGATTTTGAAGAAAATCTCCTCACTAAACTTATGGCTGCCACAGAAGAGATTAACAATTTGAAAAACGAAAATGAGGAACTTAAGAATAAAGCGCAAGTTGGTGGCCAGGACAAGACAAGGAAGGAAGTTGACCTTGTCAAGTTCCAAGTACAAGAAAGAGATGAGGAGTTGGCCAAGATTAAGGAAGAATTTCATCAAAACAAGAGAAAGCATCATGAAGAAGTCATATCCATGACAAACAATTAGATAAGGCAAAGAAACGGGAAGATACCTTGTCAAGCCACCTTGAACAAAGGCACAAAAGCTTGAACAAACTTGAAGCACAAATTGGTCAATAAAAGGAAGCGGTCTCCTCCCTTAATCTCAACTAGAAGAAGCAAGGAAACAAGCACAAGGAGCTGAGAAGGTGATGGAAGCTTTGACATTCATAGAAGGATAAGTTGATGAAGCAGAAACAGAGAGAAACACCATGATATGCCAACTAGAAGAAAAAGATGATGACATCACCAAGTTAAAATCAGAAATCACTTCTCTTAAGGCCCAATCATGTGAAGCAACCAAGATGAAGGAAGAAATGGAGATCATTCTATCAAAGAAGGATGAAGAATGCAAGGAAATGAAGGAAGAAATTGTCTTTCTTAAAAAGGAGGTTGACTTGCTGAATAAGAACTTGAAAAGTTCTCAAACCCTAGATGACATCCTAAGTCATCAAAGGTCTCCCCTCGATAAATCATGTCTTGGCTATGCAGGTGAATCCTTAAGCAAGAATGAGGCAAACCCTAATGCTTCAAACAACAAGGATGTAAAGAAGCCTAGAAGAAATGTTGATGCTCCTAGTTCCAGCAGAGGCAAGAGAAGAGTCAAGACAATTATGGAAGAAACCCTCCTCCAAGAAGAAATGTAGATGGTGTCAAGGATGCAAGAAGCAATGGTTATCATCAAAGGATCCCAAGGCAAAAAGACCTCAGAAGTACATCAAGGAACCTTCTTCTCCTAGGTATCAAAGTATATTTCTTGGTTATTGTTATTCTTGTACAAACTTTGGGCACATGGCAAAAGATTGTAGGGCATATCACAAAGACAAATATAATGGTCCCTGTCAATCTTCGAGAAGCAATTTTGCAAGAAGTCACGAATTCTTATTCATGAACAACATAGAGTGCTTCAAGTGTCATAACATTGGACATATGGAACGTGATTGTAACTTGACTTAGGCCCCTACACAAGCTAGAACCATGCCAGAGAAGAAAGTTACACAAGTATGGAGAAGGAAGCAAATAGAATCCAAAAGTCTCTTGAACACTCTAGCCAATAACACATGTTGTTGACTTGATACAATCATCCTTGATATTCCAAGTATTTGATGAGAGACTCTGCCAAAAGGAAGACCATGCATACAGTTAGGGGGAGCTTATGATGATTAAGCATTCTTGCAGAAGCCATCCTTGAATGAGCCTTATGAAATCCTTGATGAGTTATATTGGCAATCATTCTTTGATAGATCATTTCTCAAGAGCAACTCCATTGAAGAGTATGATTCCTTACTCATCCAATGGACTCTTGTTGACAATCTCTTCCATTTTATCACAAAGCAAGCAATCTTTCTTGAGCTAAAGGAGTTTATAAAGGCAGGGGGAGTTGGTTCATCACATCAAGAAATTCAAACACATATATCATGGACCACATTGCCAGAAAGAAGAGCACCATGACAGGGGAAGTAACATACCTATGAAGAACTACTATTCGTGAAGAAAAGAAGCAGCTTGATAGGGGGAGTACTTGGGCACCCCGTTTGGCATTGATGTCAAAGGGGGAGAGAATGTTGAAAGGGCAAGAAGATTGCCATCAATGACAAAGGGGGAGATTGTTAATCTAGGTTGTCATTGATTGCAATAGTTGATGTCAATCGTTGATGTCAGTGGTTGGGATGGCAAATATTCTTGAAGTTGCCAAAGGATGATTACAACTCTTGTTTAAGATGTCAAGACACAAATGAAGTGTCAATCATGTATCTTGATGATCATAATGGAAGACTACCATATCACTGATCTTGATGATAACACTACATGATGACATGTCCCACCTCCGATAATTTGATAATGACATGACAAATCTCCAATGATGTGAAGCTTGATGTCCTATGATGAAGACTACATAATGATGCTGCATTTGATTGATGAAATATCTCTACACTAGTGACCCTATGTTGAAGAAGGCAAGGACATGATGATGGTGATCTTATGTTGAAGAAGGCTAGGACATGATTATGAAGACAATCAATGAAGAAATCAAACCATGAAGAAGCCCTACACTCAAAGGCATGCTGCCCTGCCTCCATTTCTACACCCATAAATAATTTGTCACATTAAAAAATATTTTTTGCTACCGTAGAGGCAAAATTCCTTAATGACACCTACACCATCTTGAAGAGCATAATTTTAGCTTTCCAATTAGCTATTACTTGGCCCAAACTCCAAATAGTTTGGGAGATATTAATTTTTTAAGTTAGGAATATTAATTTGGTCCTTGAGCCGACCTATGCTAGGCCTGTCATGTCGGCCTTCCTCCATAAGATACGTCCATTCATCTTAAACATCAAACCAATATTAATATGAGTTTAGACACCTCATTTTAGCATCTATTTTCGGTGAAGATTTCAAAGACTGGGCAGAGAAACAAGACAGAAGGCCGAGGAGGACAGTTAAGGATATTTTTGGGCATACTTCAGTGTTAGATACCTTTCAAGTTGTGGAATTGCGGATCTATGAAGAACTCGGATCTGTTGTGAGACCAGAATAAATAGGAGGCTCGAATTAGAAGAACAAGCCTACAGGGGCTCAAACTTAGCCTCAACAACTCAGATCTATGGAAAGATTATAGAAGTAGAGGGAAGTCGCTCTAGCCTTGGATCATGGAGAGTGTGCACTAGTAGTCTCTTTTCTCTTGGTCACTATGGAGCATTGAATGAGCGAATTGTCTTGGCGAAGATATTGTGATTGGAATGAATTTTTTCTTGGATGATAAAATTGATTCTATGGTGATTTTGTGTAAGTTTATTGTAAGTATCTTCTTCCATTATGTAATTGACGTAGAATTATGTTTTTACTTAAATTTTCACCATATGGGTTGAATCTTTTATGGCTCTAACACCTCCTTTTGCAAGAATATCATCAAGGAACATTAATACAACTTCCTTGCATTTCTATCTCCAATTGATTAAAAGTTGCCAGGGTTTTTGATAAAGAGAAACCTCATTCTAGTCTTTTCTCTCTCATAACTCTTTTCAATTGGTCCTCTACCATAAACCTCATCTTTGACTCCATTAGCCCCTTAATTGAGAAAGGCACTAGTACACTAGTGTATCAATCAGTGTTGCACGACTCGTACTCGTATAAGACTCATTTGGCTATTGACTCAACGACCTGTATAAGATTCGGGAATGACCCGTATAAGACACGTATAAGACTCGGCAAAGTACAAATAAAAAAAAAACAACAAAACAAAACAAAACAAAAACCAAATAAAAAATTAAAATTAAAATTAAATTAAATTAAATTAAAAATTAAAAATTAAACAAATTAAAAAATAAATAAATAAAGTCAAATTTTGAGGGTCTTCATGGGTCTCATGCAAGTTCAACGCGAGTTTAATGTGGGTAGATGAGTTTAATGTGGGTCTTCATGGGTACGGGTAAGAACCACGGGTTCTATGCGAGTGATCCATCTCGCTATAAGACCTGTATTATAAGGGTCGTGCTTCATGGGTATCAATCATCTTAAAATAAAATGTAAAGCCCTAAATTTTATTTTTATGTTTTCTAGGATAAATTACGGTTAGGTTATGCCAAAATATACATTTAATAGCATAAAATACTTTGGACATTGTTGTTCTAGGGCTAGGATTTGCATATATTAGATTGTAAAAGCATAAATATTATTTTTCGTGCATTTTCTAGCCATAAATTGCCACTGACGTTTAGGGTTTTCTCGTTGTTCTAGGCATTTTCAGCCACTGAAATTTGTTGTAGTCTATTTCCTTGTTTATCCATTAAATAGCCTTGGTTTATTACTTACTCATTATCAATTTTAGGCTATTTTTGTTATTGTTGATGTAAAATGGCATATTGTAAATTGTGCTGCTATAAACCCTGATTTATAACAACAATTGGTAATTTAAAGGTAACATGTGTCTGAGAACTTATTTGAGTCTCTCAGAACTATTTGAGCCCTCTAGACTAAGCCATAGGGTCCTGAACTCATTACCTTGGAATTACATCTCATTCCACCTGGGGAATTACTTATTGAACATTATCCTTAGGTGATTTTAGTAGAACCTTTAGAGAGTATTTAGCCTAGGGGTACTTGGGTTATCTAATCTCTAAGATCTGCTAGGGAAGCCTTCTTTGTGGGGATAATATCCAACCACAGAACAGAAGGGGAACAGTTGCTAAGGTGACAGTGGTGATTGATCACATGGTTGCCAATAACCTGAAGTACTTAGTGGAGATTTGCACTAAGGTGCTAGATTCTACGATAACAGTGCACATACCTTCTTGGGAAAGTTACTTTATCTGATCTAAATGAAAATAATAAAGAATTGCAATACAAGTCCCTTTTCCAGTTTTTATTGTTTTCCCATTGGCTGACAAATTTTCCAGATTTCTGTTTGAAAATTCAGTTTTCCAGTCCTGAAAATTCATGTCTTAATTTTCAGCCATCGGTTCTCCAATTTCCAGCTCAGATTTTAGTTACAGCGTTTATTTTTATTCATAACAGCATTTTTTCATTCTGTATAATGCCAGTTTTAATGTTAGGTTCAGGGCATTCTTTTAAGTCCTTGAAACCTTTTCCCACCCCATATGTTCCTCTTCAATAGATCCATACTTTACTTTCTGTATCTTGCTTTTTATAGGAGCCTTATTAGCGTTCCCACAATGTACTGGCAGCACTGGAAGTAGCAACCCTATTGACCTGTTTTAGAGATCATTTGTTGAATATTAATAAAAATAATCTTATTTTATGTTATCTAATCTACTCTAAATGAAAGGTGAGTGTTTCTGGCAAAAAAGAGCCTCCTTGACTCCTGTAAATGACTAGCTATCCAATTTCATGTTATACTCACATGATTTCATCTTTTTCTAGTCATCTCTTGTCACTTGTCTCTCATAAGCAAGGAGCGTTTCAGGACATCCTGGGATTTCGTTCCACGTTGATACTCTTCTCTGTTCGATCCCAATGTGCTGTGTTCCTAAAATTCCAATTCCAATTCCAAAATACCATTTCACATTCAATAGAATAACAAGGGAGCACTCTAATAACTTTTGGAGTAGAATAAGAACAGAGGGCTCTAATAATTTTTAGAGTAGAATGACAAGGGAGGGCTCTAACAACTTTTACAATTTGTTGGGGAGTGGAAATTGTTCCATCTTATTATTGTTATTGTTATTTATTCATTCTGACGGCCTGGCCTGATCAGATAACGTACGAAAATAAAATCCTTAAGGCCGATAACTTATAATTCTGTCTTCTGGAAAATTTTAATAAATAAACCAGACTACTTCGAGATGTAAGTTTGTTGTCTGTTGTGTCGGCAGGGTTTGAACCTTCCTGAGTGAGCAGTAAGACGCATCAATTACTTGGCAAATTCGAATTTTGACGGATATCGATTGAAAATTTTCGTTGGATACACACTTTTTCTTTCTATCTCTCTTCACTCGTCCAGAATTTAAAAGAAGGGGTGAAAAAATGAAGCAATATTTTACCATATTGGTGGTGCAGATAATGAGGTAGTTGTTCACTTACATTCGGAATTTGGTGCAAGTGTTTTGAGCATTGCTAATCCCCTGCGGCCCTTTCATTTGTCCTTCGCTGCTGCTGTAATCTTGTTTCTCCTATTTCAGATAATAACATTTAGTTCTAGGATTGGGAGAAAACACCAAGTCCCCAGAGCACTCGAGGCTGAGAACTATCATACGAGTATTCAAACCCCTTTAAAAACGTTGCTTTAGGAGGATGTTCATATGAGGAGGGTTTTTTTTAGCCCTCTTACTTCGGCTTCTTATCTTTCAGTTTTTCCTATATTTATCTTACCCAACAATAACCCTTGTTTAATGCCCGCCCTTAATAACGAGCATGCAAGTGCATATTAGAACAACTTTATTCAAAATACGATCAGTCATTTGAATCTGGTCAATTTGCAAGGAACTCTACTTAAAAGTAGGTTGTGCAATTAAAAAAAAGAGCTATAAAACGTGCAATGAAAAAGCTATAAAACAAAATTATTCATTTTTTAAGATTTAATGAAGAATGTTAAACATAAATAAAAGAGGGTGGATCTTTAAAAAGTATTGAATATAGAAAAAAATGGCTTCAAAATCTCATGGAATTCAAGATAATGAAAAACTTTAAGTAGGGTAAGAGTCATTTTTTAAGAGAAGTGAAAAATTATTTAAAGATAGAATGAATGAGTATAATGATTGTAAAGTGAATATAACAAATGAATAGTTACAATCCATTTTCACTGCATAAAGTCTTTATTTTATGAAACAATTTCACTTTATCAAAGAGGGTGGAAGAGATAGTCACTATGGCATTGCTCCATGACCTACTAAGGAGTATGTTGTATGATAGGGGTTGGTCAAGCATGGCGACTTTAGTAAGCACTTGATTTCCATGTAAGGCAATAAAATGATATATAGCATCTAAGGCAATGGTTTCTAATTTTTTAAACCTTTGACAAAAACTACAAATTTAGATATGTAACAGTTCATTTCACTATGTAAGCCTCCTAGCCTTAGCCATGTGTTTCCTTAAACCTACCATCTACTTTTCACCCTGGCCCTTTCTGTACTGAATTCCTTTATTGGGTGTATAAATTAGCAAACTCCTTAGAGGGTATTTGTCTTAGGAATCCATGAATTATTGAACCTCTGAATCTTGTTGGGGAAGTCTCCCTTGTAGGGTTAACATCTTACCACAAAACAACAAAGGAGGAGCCACTAAGGTGACTATGGTGACTAATCTCATTGTTGTCTTAGACTTAGAGTACCTAGTGAGGCTTTGCACTAGGCTACTAGATTTTGTAGTAACAGTACTACTACTAAATCTTTTATAGACAAAGTAGCTTGTGGGATGAAATAACCCTCCTTCATAACCTAGTTACATTATAATTTTAAGGCACATTCATTTTTCCTAAGGCAATTCATGTTGTTTGAGGCATTTCACACATTCCAAGGCATGGATCACACCCCCCAAAGCGATTATGAGGTTATTTATGGACAGTTGGACACCTCTTATGTATTTCCGTTGGAAGACCTTTAGAATTGCCACTTGTGGGCTAATTATCACTTGAAAGGAAGACTAATTTGATGGCATGGTAGCCATGGTAGTATTATGACAAGAACGAGGTCTTTGATGATATGGAGAGATCACTTTGGTTATGTGGCACTCATTTTGAGCAAGTGTGATGATGTGTATTAATATTGTTGACATTTCATGTGGATTCATGAGTTGATTATGAGGGTTGATTTGCACCTACAACACTTATAATAGCCATTGGGGTAATCACATGATGTGTCATTCTCTTGGTGTAACTTGGATGATGTGGACTTGCCTTAAAGCATTGACTTGAATATTAAATGAGCTAGAATGAGGATTTATTTCATTATAATTTGATGTCACTTGGCTAGATGGAGTTTTATGACCCAAATTTTGACTTGTAGAAGTATCCTCCATGCTTCATGAAGTGCCTTGACCCAAAGTTTGACCATGGGTCCTCATTTGAGATATTATGTGGAGATATTGGAGCAATGTTTGAATCACTTATTCAGCCATTTTGGAGGAAGCCACCTCTTCCACTAAACATCATTTTGTTGGCTGAGGATTTTAGGGTTTATTCAATTGGCTTGAAAATCATTTGCATGATTCATGGGAGTGCCTTTGGTACAAAGTGCTGGCATGGTTCGTCATTTGGGACATGATTTAGAGGTGTTGGCCCATTGTTTTACATATTTTTTTATTTCTTATCATTGTCGCCCCCATTCTTGAACTTTCCTCTAGGCCATTACCACAAGTCATGTAACCACCCTATCCCACATTTACCCGATTTTACAAGCTCTCTAAGTAAACATGAGTTGAGAGTTACTATGATGTGACCCAACATCCAAGTTCTAGTTATGGAAGTGGGGTCTACTAACCAGAAACTTATTGAAACCTATTAGGGACATCAGACCACAACCATGGGTGCTTAGACTCTGAGTTGTAACAAACATGGGTGTCTGACCACAAAACATGGTGCTTAGACTCTAAGCTGGAACTTCTTTTTAACTAAGCTCACAACCCAACCGCATGCATAAGCCATTGTGAGTGTGGCTGGAAAGCTCCAGTTGCACGCATAGGCCTCCTTTCGTGCGGTTGCAGCCAAAAATTTCCTAATTCCATGCATGCGGCCACGTAAACAGTGCCACATTTTTAGGGCTAGCCTACAGGCCACAACCCAGAACAGCCCAAAACTTTCCAGAATCAAATTTAAGGTGATGACAAGTCTATATGATAAGTACTAAGGCTAGATCTTGCTTAGAAGTTTCCAAGCATATGAGAATATTTCATCAAACACATGGTAAGCATAGTGACTACAGGTCATGAATGCATATATGTTCAATGTCTCCTTACATCAACGAATCATCAAGAAGGCTCAATGCCCTCTCAAACTAGCTGCAACGACACTAGTTAGCCCATGCATTCACATAACCATTCAATAGCTTATCAAATCATGAACAAGATTCATAACAAGAGCACATCATTTAACCTTGCCTATAACCAACATATAACCAGAATGAATCCATGACAAATGAGTCATAAAATCAACGCAATAACTAGTACATGTCCTCATTGATCATAATAAGGAAATAATTCATATTAACTCATGCAAATGCCAACCAAGTGTTAGTTTTTGTAGCATTAGAGGTCTTCTAGTCTCGAAAATTTGTGGACAAGTTAAAACACGAGAGTTCTCCATAACCCAAACATCGTTTCTGGAAATTCCACCTAGAAGTGTCTCAATTATATTATTAGCCTATTTTTAAATATTTCCTAAGTCTAAACTTAGGAAAAGTGGCTAATTAATCAACACTAATTTAGAAAGGTGAGAATCATCTAGAAATTCACACGGATCGACTAGGTAATAATCTAAGCCATTGAATAAGATTTAATCTTGGTCCTTGGAGTCTGAATAGAAGATTATAAGAAGAAGTCGATGGGTAGATGGAGAACACACCCTTGAGATCGATTTCCTTGGAGAGTTCGATTTTCCAGAGAGCAACAACAGTTGCCAGAAGAATTCGAGCCAGAGAAGGAAGGAGAGACATAAAGGGGCAAGGACAGTGAAGCCAGAGGAAGATTTTCTAGATCTGGTGAGTACTTTGCAGAGAAGCTGAGATGTTCTTTAGGAGGCTACACAGAGGCGGTGCACAAGCCTCAAAAGGGCAGTTCGATTTTGCTTGAGGAGAAGACATTTTCAGTTCCAGAATTTGGGAATAGTTTCTAGAGGGAAGGAGAAGCGTTTTCCCAGTTAGCAATAGGCAAGATGGATAGATTGGCAGTCGATTCAAGAAACATGTGTGGCAAGTAGCACCAAAATGACACAGAGCCTATGCAGGCCTAGTTGAACGACTATCTTTTTAGAGGTTAGACAGTGTCGGGATTGCTCAGAGTGAGGGTAATTTCCCTTAGATAATTTTTTCCAATATTTTCTCTGCATGATTGTCAATTTCTGGCATCCAGATTGTACTCAGATTATTTTACTGTTGCATAATAATAAAACCCCTTAGTTGTTGCACCAATTTTCCCAAGTTGGGTTTTTCCAGGGACATTTGTCTAAAAATAATTGTGTCAATTTCTATGTGTGTGTGCTAGAATATTTCTTAGTTTCCAACACTATTATTTTTTGCAGTATTTTTTGGTGAAGATTGTAGTGTGTTTATTTCGTTGTTGTCGTAGAAATAAATTGTTGCTTTAATCAATAGTTAGAAGAAATAATATCAGTTGTTGCAATAGAATTTCAGTTTGAAATTTTCACATGGTATCAGAGCGGGATTAATGAGATGGGGAAGCTCAAAAGCGGAGACAAAAATTCATTTTTAAGAGGGAGTAGCGGGACAAATTTCTGGAGGCTACGCAGAGCCTAAGCCAACCATGCGAATTTCTTGAGCAAGTTCAATTTTTTAGTGCAACTGGGCAAAAAAAATCGACTTGCTAGAAAAGGTGATTCCAACAGGCAGAGGGGGCAACAATAGCTCAGATTTTCATTGATTAGATTCCTTTGTTTGGGTGCAAAAGGGTTTTGCAACAGTTTGGAATAGTAGAATCAGCGTCGAGTGGAAGAGAAAGAGCACACATAGAGGGAAATTTCTCTCAAAGGGTTTCAATTTTTAGAGATACTTTTTTCCTATTGCAGATTAGCAGGAGCTATGAGCAAAGTTTCTCACTCAAGAAGGGAGTGTGAATACCAGGTTCAATAGTCAAGTAGAGGGAAATAGGGATATTTTCAACCAAATTTAGAGATGGGCACAACTAGGCTTAGAGGTCAAGATAGGTTGGAGGGAGCCTCCAACTTTGTCATCTGGAAGGCAAGGATGATCTTCATGATGGATGAATGTGGCCTGAAAGCCTATATGGACAATGTGGTAGCAGTACCCTAGGATGTGGATCAACTCAAGGAATATATGAAGGAGATGGTGAAAGTGAAGAGATTGATCCTTGATGGAGTCTAGGACCATGTAATCTCACATGTGGAAAAAAAAGGAACAACTAAGGAAATGTGGGATGCTCTCGTTCAGTTGTATCAGAACACTTCCAAGCAGCAGAAGATGTTCCTGTAGGAGAAGCTCAGGAGCATCAGGATTATGAAGGGTGCAGGCATATATTCCTTCCTCACCAGGATTTAGG
The DNA here is from genome assembly GCA_000404065.3 of Pinus taeda. NCBI lineage: Eukaryota > Viridiplantae > Streptophyta > Pinopsida > Pinales > Pinaceae > Pinus > Pinus taeda. The sequence continues at coordinate 220,496 of APFE030459642.1, read as the reverse complement.
AGGTCTGAGATCATCTTGAAGTTGTTGGGGAGGCACCTCAACCATCAAAGCTTGTATAGTTGTCACTAAACAATGTCTCAGAGGAATAGTGAGTGTTTTTCCAAAGTATATGGGGCAGAGACACATTGACTAGATGTGATAGTATGTGGTGTGACTTACAACAAGAGGAGTTGATGTGTGCTTTGTTAAAGAGTACCATCAGTGAGAGCAACAACAAGGGCATGAACGCTGAAGAGGAAAATGTGTTAGGTCCCTATAATACTAGTGATTCCCCCATTACTATTGTCATTGTAGCCCTTATTGTTATTGTTGTGTCCCTATTGTTCTCATATTGTTATTATTGTGCCACATAGAAGCCCACTATTGTTATTGTTGTGCCCTTATACTATTAATGTTATGTCGACTTTGATTATATTGTGAACCCTTAGACTCCTGTATATAGAAAGGAGATTTTGTCATTTGTATCATCCAAGAATTGTTCATTTGTGTAATGTAAAGGAGGTTGTCCCCTCCAAGAGGCTAATTTTGAAGGCTTTGATCTATCTTTTCTTCTATTTTGTGAGCTGGTTACATAACATTTGGTATCAGAGGTTTGGATTCTAGGGTTTTGTTGTTTCAGACAAGCCATCGTGGAATTTTCACTATAATTTTTTTTTTGCGATGTTGCAGAAGTTAAACAAAAACCCATTTGAGCCGAAATATCTCTAAACCTCTGGTCTAAATTTCAGATCTTGTCTCGCTATATTTCCGGATATATGATCCAAGGAAGTTAGGATTTGTGCAAGATCCCGAATTATATCTCAAACAAGTGACCTCAAGAAAATCGTCATAGCTTTCTTTCTGAGCATCAAATTGAAATTTCGTAAGAAGTTGCAGAAAGAGGGCGTCTTGTAGTTTTCTGTGTATCAGTTTCAGGTCCTAAGGTCAAAAAAGTGACACGTGGCACTTCGTACAAGTTCACTCTAATAAACAAGTCTATAATCAAGTCATCATGGGAGATTTGGCATAACTCTTCCTTGGAGAATCCAGTCTTGATCAGACTTGTGGGGTTGGAAAGAGGACTCATAGGGCTACCACAGGAAGAAAATTCAGACCTTGGAGACCCAAAATTACAGAGATACAACAAATTCAATATCAATCTCCTACAAAGTGAAAAAGTGTGTAGTTTTTTTTTTTATTATTTTGCATAATTTTGGTTTGAAAAATTAGTTTGAAGGAATTCAAAGGGCATAGTGAATCATTATTATCATTAATTGATGCCTCGAATAAAGAAAATGGAAACACCTAGTAAGCAACCTGAAAACTAGAGCATGACTCATGAACAAGAGGAAGTAATGCAACATGATATATCAAAATTACGAGTCGAAGTGCAACAAAATTCACACTCACAAAAAGTAACAAAAGCTAAGATGGATAGTTTAAAGAAAGGCGTGGGAGCTAAGATGGATGGTATAGAAGAAAAATTTAAAGGCAACACGGAAGATTTGAATACAAATATGGAAGCTAAGATGGATGGTATAGAAGAAAAACTTAAAGGCAACATGGAAGATTCGAAAAATTTTCCACAATAAATGCTAAGTAATGGTGAAAGGATAGTAAAGGAAACTCATGAGGAGAACAAAAGAAATGTTAATCATGATTTCATATACTCTAATGGTGGATTGAAGACTCACCATGTTTCAAATATTGATATGAGGAAGCTTGATGGCAAGGATCCCATAACATGGATATTATAGATGGAGCAATATTTCTATCTCCATAATGTGAAAAACACACAAAAGGTACGCATTGCAACTTTATATTTGGAACCAAATCAGTTTGTATGGTATCGATGACTTTGCTCTCGTAAACAAATTGTCACTTGGGCAATCTTTACGGAAGAACTGATAGCACATTATGAGGATACAAAAAGCAACACTTTTTTTAGCCAATTAATAAATCTCAAACAAAAGGGTTCAATGATGGAGCACAGTGAGGACTTCCAAAAATTGAATATATGGGTAAAATATATTCAAGAGGAGCATATGATTGATGTGTTCATAGGACTTTAAAGGATAACATCCAACATGAGGTTCGACTTTGGGAACCTGATTCATTGGAGAAGGCATTCAGGTTGGCAAGAAAAATAGAAAGCAAAATTATGGCCACAAGGAAGCCTACCACTCGCAACTATAAAGATGGAAGTGTTGTTGCCCCTAGCCTTCCACAACCTACAAGTTGACACCACAACAATTGGAAGAAAAAATAGCAAAAGGACTTTGTTACAGTTGTGATAACAAATACACTAAATTTCATAAGTGTGCTGAGAAGAAATTATTTTACATAGAATGTGAAGAGGAGGAAGAAAAGGAACAAGAAACATCAAAAGAAGAGGATATACACCAAGGACAAACCTTAGAAAAAGAAGAAATGAATCCGACCATATCTTGTAATGCATTGGCCAAAATTACCACTCCTAAAACTATCAAGATAGAAGGACATATTAAGAAGAAAAAGGTAATAGTGGTGATTGATTCGGGAAGTACCCATAATTTTATTCATTGTAAGATAATTAAGGAATTGAATTGTTTCCTATATCCAACACCGGAGTCTCAAGTGATGGTTGCAAGTGGAGGAACCATAATTTGCTCTAGAAAGTGTCATATTATCAAGCTATCCATGGGAGAATATGTATTGAATAGCCCAATGCTTTTCATTCCAATGGGTGGTGTTGATGTTGTACTATGAGTCCAATGGCTACAACCCTTGGGTACAATAGCTTTTAATTTTCAAGAACTTTTCATGAAATTTTCTTTGGAAGGAAAGGAAGTTGAATTAAGGGGTATCATAGGGAAACCAGGAAAGATAATAAGCTCTAACGAGATGAAAAAGCTTCTAAAGAAAGAACAACGAGGCGTAATTGCACAATTATGTTCGCTAGAGGTTCCCACATCAAAATCATCTATTTCTCCAGATCTCCAAAAGCCTTGGAGAATCATTCCAAGGTATTGGAGACTCCCAAAGGCCTCCCACCTATTCGTGATCATGATCATGTTATTCATTTGATTCCAGGAAGTGTTCCTCCAAATATCAGGCCTTACAGATATCCTTATGCCTAAAAGAGTGAAATTGAACGTATGGTTGCAAGAATGGTAGAGGTTGGTATAATTCAACCTAGTCAAAGTTTTTTCTCTGCTCCAATAGCATTGGTGCACAAGAAGGATGGGTCGTGGCGCATGTATTCGGATTATAGGGATCTCAACAAGCTCACTATTAAAGATAAATTTCCCATTCCTGTCATTGAAGAAATATTGGATGAATTGCATGGATCAATTTAATTCACCAAGTTGGATCTTCGTTCAGGATATCATCAAATCATAATGAGGACTGAAGACATTCCAAAAGAAACATTTAGAACTCATGAGGGTCATTATGAATTTTTGGTCATGTCTTTTGGCCTTACCAATGCACCTTCTACAAATGGGAGCTTCATGAAACTTCCCGAGTGCACCGAGTTTTCCATGTTTCATGCTTAAAGAAGGTTATAGGTGACAAACTCCCAGTTCAAACAATACTGCCAGCAATTGATGAGGAAGGAAAAATCATATTGGAACCTGGAGTAGTCACAGAAACAAGAACTCGATAACTACGAAATTGATCAATTTCAAAGTATCTCATCAAGTGGAAGAACTTACCCACTAAAGATTCCACATGGGAGGGTGAGAATTTTATACAGAAGCATCCATAACTACTCAAGCGTTGAGGACAACACTTTTTTGAACGGAGGGGCATGTTAGGTCCCTATAATACTAGTGATTCCCCCATTAATATTGTCGTTGTAGCCCTTATTGTTATTGTTGTGTCCCTATTGTCCCCATATTGTTATTATTGTGCCCCAAAGAAGCCCACTATTGTTATTATTGTGCCCTTATATTATTATTGTTATGCCGGCTTTGGTTATATTGTGAGCCCTTAGACTCCTATATAGAAAGGAGGTTATATCATTTGTATCATCAAAGAATTGTTCATTTGTGTAATGTAAAGGAGGTTTCCCCCTCAAAGAGGCTGATTTTGAAGGCATTGATCTATCTTTTCTTCTATTTTGTGAGCTAGTTACATAACAGAATGTGGCCCTAGGATCAAAGGGTCCCAAGCAGGGACAGGGGGATAAGAAGAAGAAGAAGGACTTATCTAAATTCAAGTGCTTCAGGTCACTACATTACCCAGTGCCTTCTCAAGAAGAAGGACAAGTAGGAGAAGTAGGAACAAGTGATAGTATCCATAGAGATATATAAGTCATCCTCCAGGTTGGAGGAAGATTTTGCAATGATGGCAATTTTACCTTCAGGAGTGAGGTAAGGGCAATATGGAGTTATAGCCCCAGAGTTGTAAAGGTTGGCAAGGGTCCATTGAGGTGTCCTCCTCATGGATCATTGCCTTGATATGGGGGCCTACAATATTCAATAGCATGATGGATCATTGCTAGTGATGCAATCATATTCCTAAGTAACAGTTGCAGACTAGTTGTAGTCAGGTGTTGAGGAGCAGAGAGCACTGTTGACAATAGAGCAGGTGGCTTAGAGATGGCAGTAGCATAAATCATTTAATGGACAATGCATGGGCTAGTAGCAATCAAATGTAACATGAGTCACATAATGATTCAGTATTTAGGATGCTTCTTAGTTGCAATTGTTGCATTTGCAGCAACAATAAATGAGAGGAAGTTGGCAGCAGTATAGCAGTGTCAACAGCAACACAGATGCGACATCAGAGTTGCGCAGCGGTTGGTGGGTAGTGGCAGGCGATTACAGTGACCAGACATCAACAACGTGACAGGGGGTGATACACAGATAAGGTGTTGCGATAGTGGTGCAACACTAGAACACCTTCCTCGCTAAGAGGGAGTGTTAGTTTTGTAGCATTAGAGGTGTTCTAGTCTCAAAACATTGTGGAGAGACTAAAACACGAGAGTTTTCCATAGCCCATATTTTTTTTTTTAGAAATTCCACCTAGAAGTGTCCCAATTGGATTATTAGCCTACTTTTAAATATTTCCTAAGAGTAAACTTAAGAAAAATGACTAATTAATCATCATTAATTGAGAAAGGTGAGAATCATCTAAAAACTCACACGAATTGATTGGGAAATAATATTAGCCATCAATTAAGATTTAATCTTGGTCATTGGAGACCCAACACAAGATTATAAGAAGAAGTCGATGGGTAGATGGAGAACACACACTTGAGATCGATTTCCTTGGAAAGCTTGATTTTCCAGAGAGCAGCAGCAGTTGCCGAAAGAGTTTTGTTGGGTGTGGAGCATGATTATCATCCTAATTTAGAGGTCTTTTGTTTCAACTAGATGTATACCCCAGGAACATTGTACACCCCTCCATGCGGGGGGGTGCAGGGGGGACTTGTCCCCCCGCGGGGGTTCGAGGGGACCATCCCCCCTGGTTGGGGGGTTCGGGGGCTAGCAGTCCCCCGACGGGGGTTTCGGGGGCAGCGCCCCCAAAAGCTAAGAATAGATGTAAAATTGCCTTGTAAAAGTATAGTAATTTCAAGTCAATCTGGGTCGTTCATTAGGCAAATGATTTGACAGTAGAATTTATATTTAGTTTAGGGTTTTTTGCCCTAGAAGGCAACCCCTCTCTTTGTATGAGGGTATTGTATTGAAGCTTTGGAATATATGTGAATTCTCAGAGCGAGAAACATAGAGGTGAGACTGTGAGAGAAAACAGAGGATATTACAGCAGATCTGCAGTAGGTTGTGTCTCTTCATTTTGTTGGATAATAGAAAGGAAGAACTGGTTGTTCGGGGTGGACATAGCCCAAACTAGGTGAACCACATATATCTGTGTCTCTCTGGTTTTATGTGTTTGTGTTTTTCCGCATATTATATGTCTTGCATTTCTTTATCATACGTAATATTTTTCTAACAACTGGTATCAGAGCCAAAGGTCTATTTGGCTGTTAAACTCGCAAGAAATAAGCGTTTCTCGTTCGAGTGGGAGCAATTGTAGAAGATGGTAAGTTTAGGGTCGAGAAATTTAACAACCAAAACTTTCCATTGTGGAAGATGCAGATGGAAGATTATCTGTATTAGAAAGATCTATACCTACCATTGAGTGGAAAAACAAAGAAGCCGACGGCTATGATAGATGCACCCCAAAAGATAGGGCAAAGATTCTTTAATATTCCTTCATCATTAAGAGAATCACATAAAAGTTTTCGATCAACAAATGGTGCATAGTAATTTAGGATTTTCACAACCTTTCACAAAGCCTTAACTTCCCCTTCCAAAATGATCCCCACAACTTAAAATCTAGTATTAAGTGTTTCAAAAGAAGATCTGCAATCCATGATCATCACACCCAATAAACCAATTGCATTAAGAGTACTAAAGTTTCACCCATGTATCATGGTAGACAAGAGTTCAACAACTCCTAATATTGAAACTGTTGTTTCTTGCAATGGAATTATATTATGCCTATATAGTTTAAACAACTATGAAAGGATATATTTTTCGAGGCACCCCCAATGTTATGTCCCCAGTTAATAATTTTTCTAATGGAATTCTTAGTTTTTCAATTTTTGGAGGTTAGCAAATATTTTAGCATATAAACTTAGGAAAAGTGGATTGTGGAGGCTAAATTTAATTTTGGAGAGAAAAGAAGGCTAAACTTAGGAGAAGAGGAAATCAAAGTGGTAATGGATTGCATGGACCACTCAAAAAGGGAAATTGAACCCCCTTAGGAAAATCGAACCACAAGGGAGAGGTGAGAAAGGAAGGTCAAAATTGGTGGAGCCCACAAGGAATAGATGAGCAACAATTATAAAAGGTAGAGAAGAGCCTCATTTTGAAAGCTTTGGTCAATTGATAATTCAACAATTAGTTCTCTTGAGTTGCTTAGCCAAGACAAAAAATTTCATCCTCATTTTAGAGAACTTCGAGTGTCTCCCTAATGAGGAAATTTGGAGAGTCCAATTCAGGATTCCCATAGAGATTTATTGGAGGTATTCACTTAGTTTTGCACATTCCTGGGTTGCAGAGGTAGTTCAAGTTTCTCATTGGAGGATCAACTATTGTGGGTTTGATTTTCGGCAATTTTGCAGGTGGTTTTTCTCTATTGATGCCGATAATTTTGTAGTGAATTTGCAGGGTTTAGATCAACATTATTTTGTGGGCCAAATTTATTAATTTTGGCAATTCATAGAGTCTCTTGCACACAGTTTGTGCAAGCATTGAGAGAGAGTTGATTCTTGGATAAAGGGGTTGGAAAAAGGTTAGGCTTCTGAAGATATATTTATAGAAGAGTGTGAGGAAATTTTTAGCGATGGATTTGGGCCTAATTCAACAATAGCATAACTATGAGGTGTTTTCTAGCCAAATTGAGCAATTTGCACTTGTTGTTGGAGATTTCCAGAAATGAATTGTGTAATGTTTTTTTATCTGTCCAATGTTTCGGATGATTACTCCATCCATCATCAGGGACCAAGTTGCACTTGTTGGGGTCACCGAGGGTTGGTGGATTCAACCCAAACCCTTTATGGGTTTTTGTGGGTTTGATGAGAGGAGGCTAGGATTAATTTTGCAAAATTTTTTAAGCACTTCTGAGGGCATAATTCCTAGTTCCATCTAGCAGCCAACAACAAAGAATATTGGAGGAGGGAGCGTTCATTCTGGGATCATTTCCCCCACTTGGGTTAGTGCAATATTTCTGGGTTTTTTTAAGGTTCTTGCGAGGAGGCTGCTCACCCAGTTTCATCTCATTCTGAGTACTTTATAGAGCAATTTCTCCAGTTTCCTTCCAACGACAACTAGTAGTTCTTCCTGGGGAAACTACCCAAGGTTTGAGCATTGTATTCACACCTGGGTTCTTATCATAGCTTGCAGTAACAAGCCTAGGTTCCTCTACTTTGATTTGTTATACTTAGGTTTACCCATATTAATATGAATGGCTTATAATTTTTGCTTATATTTTAGTGTTTAATGTGTATGGTTGTGCATTTCTGAATTTCTATACTTGTAGCTAGTTCTTTGCTTCTATTATCTATTGTATTTTTCCATTTGGGACATTACACCCAATCCCTCCCATATTCAAGGAAAGAAAAATCATGTCGCAACCCCAAACTTAGGCTTCTTTGCTCTAAGTGCTCAAACTATTTTAGTTTGTAGGTTTCTGTGGAGTGGTTTTTGAGAAACAGAGTTCGGATGATCCACAGTGTTCTTCATTCTTTTGTCGATGTTTCGAGTCTATACCAAGACTCATCATCAGGACTTTTGATGTACAGAGAGGAGAAAAGCGAGATATAAATAATGTCAGGGAGGTAAATAAATAGTAATAGTAAATAGCAATTCGCTTTTCTCCTCTCTGTACATCAAAAGTCCTAGTGCTCAAACTATTGTTTCTTGTGAGACTTGCAATACCTCCTTGAAGGATTTTTGCTTGACTTTTGACATAAAGTACTTATGACTTAAATGACCAAAGGGTTCTATCATGGGTGCCATCCCCTTTCGACTACTCCAACATCTGTAACACTCTCGATCTTAAAGGATCGAAGATGAAAATGAGGAGATGGGGGTATAGGATCAAAATTATCAAAAGGATGCGCTACCACTAAAGAAGACAACCATGGGATCTTTTATGGATATTTCATGACCAACAATCAAACCATACCCCTTAGTCTCGTTTAACAAAACAGTTGACTTAGGGTTTGACTTAGAATTTGAATACTTTGGAAGAGATCAATAAGTATTCACAATATTACCTTCTTTTTTAATATTAGAGAATCCTCTAGAGAGACCTGATTGCCCTTTGACATTGTGACATCTTTAACATGTTCCTTAATTATAGTCAACTCACTTCATAATCCTTAAGGTTCACTTCTAGATTAGGACCATTCAAGGAGCCTACCATAGCCATTCCACCAAATGAAAGAACCTCACCAAAATTATTTCTTCTTTGGTGCCTCCATGTGCCAAAAATAGTAATAGGACACTCTCATATGAGGTGTGCAACTTCATGAAGCTTAAAGCATCGAAAGGGTAAAAGCCAATGGTCAAGAGTCTATAGAAAATAACACAATCCCAAAACTACCTCCAACTCTTATAATAACCCTTTTCTATATCTCAACCAACACTTTGCTTACTCTTTCATCTTTGTTGCCAAGACTATGATCATTAAAGTGCACAACCTACTTAACAGATTCACTACAAACTAAAAAACAAACCTTGACCTAAGCTCTAAAGGAAAACTCAAACCTGTTGAGCCACAAAAGGATCAATACATGGATTAAACATATCATACCATTTGTTTAACACTAAGTTGGACTAGCCCCAAATCCATTCTTACTTATGTTTTTGCTTTGCATCCTTCGACGATTGAAACTCGAAACATAACCACTCCTTCAACATAATGTGAAATTTCAAAACATAATCGAGGAACCTTCTCCTTCATACTTCTATCCACTTGATCAAGAGAGAACGTGAGACCACCTCGCTCATAAATTTACACCCAAAACCATGTTCTATGAGGAATTCAACTAAATACATATTGGTATCTTTATAGAGAACCATACTAACCCTCTTGGCTCTAGCTCTAACACATTTTTATAGTTGCTTGGAATGAGATTTTCCTCCATACAAATCATCTATACCCTATATAGTGCCCAAATTTTAGGAGTGTTTATGTATGCTAGACACCTTATCCATCTCCCATTAGAAGGAATAACACCTAGCATATTCGTAGCTTCATTAAACCCCAATAACTTCCACTTCATTTTTTGCACTAAATTATTTAGTACATTTGAGTATCTCTCAATACTCTTATAATTGAATGATATATGTTGAATCTCATTATACACATCACCATAATCATAAAGTAAATTATTACATTAATTATACTATTTATTATATAATTTGATTTTATTAAAGAAAATAAAAATAAAAATTTTAATACACGTAAATATAAATGTGACACACACACACACACACACACACACATATATAAGTTTTATTGGTATTTTTGTTTTCATTTTTGTAACAGCCCTTGGTTGAATTTCCATGTAGAAAATATAAGACCAAGGTCATGGGACATGTATTTCAAGATGAATGGCGGGAAAAACATCTTAGTGGGTGTCGCTTCTAGATTATTTATGGCTAAGGAAATTGGCAAAGGCATTGGAAAAAAAGAAGAAGCATTAATTGACATTTTATTTATGAAAATAAAGGAAAATAGGAGCAACAAAAGATGAAGGGTCATAGATTTGCATGAGAGGAAAATTGAAGGGAAAAAGAAGGAAAATGAAGAAAATAAAGGCCTTAATGATAAAAAGGCTTATGAGGATCAGTTCGTAGACTTTTGCGAGTTCAGTTTTGGAGCTCTCTTCTATTCTCTCATTCTCTCATACTCTTGTACTATTGGAGCACTCTAGTATTCACTTGGATTTGGAGAAAGGAGGAAAAGGAAAATAGGAAAGTGCAAGGGAACAAGTGGATCAACAACTACAACTGGATTTCTTGTAGGTTCCTTATGGTTGTCAGTTGAGTTACTAGTTCCTTAGGTCGTCGGTTGGAACAAACGCTTTGGAAACCCTGGAACAACTTGGGTTGAGTTACTAGTCCTGGAGTCTAGGTTCGGACAAACACTCTGGAGCCCTTGGTGGCTTGAGATAATAGTCCCTGAAGAGGGGTTAAACAAATTATCTAAATCCCTGGAAGGTTATGGGTTGACATAATAGTTCCCGGAGCTGCGGTTGGAACAAATTCTTTGGAGCCCTTGACAACTTGGGTAAAGATCGATCTGGTTGGTGTTAGTGATGTCTGAATGTGGGGTGGAATCACTAATTAATGGTTGAGGTGGTTGGCCTCTAGAAGCCCTAGTTTGGTTTTGTTTGGTTCATTCCATGAGATCCCACATTCATTCTTGGAATATGTCGAGGGGTGATTGGTTGAAAGAAAGATTTGGTTCAACCCAATCTATGGTTGGGTGGTACCCGAAAGTCCCTGTCTTGGCTGACATTTTCATATGTTAATAAGAGGTATTTTCTGTTTTGATCTATGAAAATATGCATTGGTTATGATGGTGATATTATGGCCGAGTTTTCATGGCTTCTATGCTGGTCATTTGTTGGTTATGTGATGTATATTGTCTATGACTCTTGATATGTTTTGATTAGTTGAAGAATGGTTAATGAACGCACAGGCTAAAAAATCTTATTGCAACTATTATGAGAGGGCATCTAACCTTCTTAGTGAATCTTAGATAAGTTTTAGACTTCTATGTTCAAATATGCATTCATGACCTATAGATTACATGTTCACCATATGTTTGACGAAATGATTGTCATGGTTAGGCCTGCTTAGGTCAATTCCTTGATCAATTTTTGTATGAATGGCTTTGTCCTGATGTTATTTCATTTTGGAAAGTCTCACTGAGTTCTGAGAAATGGTCTGGAGGCAGACCTGAAATGGTGGCTCAAAATCTAGGACCACACCCTCTGAACTCGAAGTTTTGGGTCATAATTGCACCCTTACATGCTTATGCATGCGGTTGGATGCTTATAAGCACATTGAGGCCTTGTCATGCATGTGGTTGTGGGCCTAGGTCACTAAAAAGGAAATCTAGCTCAGGGTTTAGGCACTTGGAGTGGTTGTTCTACCTATGAGTGTCCTGTAAGCCCTGTAGGATGTCAGTTTGTGGTTGGTAAGTTCGAGTTGTCAACCCCACTTCCTTAATTGGATCTAGGATGTCAAGTCATGTCATAGTATCTCTTTGTCTCATGCTTACCCTGGCAAGTCAGTGAAATTGGGTAAATGTGGGAGGGGGGTTACAGATTGATATCTGAGCTTCTAGGTTCAAACACTTGGACTTGATGGGTTAGATGCTTGTTGTTATGCATGTATTGTCATGGTTATGGTTGTCATGCATGAGGCCATTGTATGCAGTTTGTGTCATCATTGTGTTGTTGGTATGTTATGGTGTTGATATGTTGACCGAGATGAAGTAGGAGATGCAAATCATCATAGTGAGGTTGCAACATTAGAACTCGGGGTAAGAGCATATCGTCATACATGTTTGTATGTTCAACATACAAGTATGATGGTTAATGGTTGTTGTATGCATTGCAGTTATATACATGCTTTTCATTATATTGTTGTTATGTTTACATGCATGATAGATGTTAGTTGATCAGTGTGGTCATATGCACGTGTGTCAGATAGTCATGAATGATAGTAACTTCTTTTTATATGCATTACAGTCATACACATGATGATTATGGTCATTGTAACTATTATCTTCATGTTATATGTATCATGCTAGTCTAGATTAGTCTGTGAAGATGGTTATGGTTATGATATTCAGTTATGAGTTGATATACTTGTGATATTGTATTGTGCTAATTTGGATTGACTTGTGTAGATGTGATAGCCTCCCCCAAGATACATTGAGGTATGAGTTTGATTATGTCGTCTATTTGGTTTATCTAACATGGTATGTTTACAGGTTTTTTCAATGTTTGATTAATTGCATGATATGAGTATGTGTCTATAAGCTTGCATGAAGGAATGATCTTGTTTGAAGACGGTTGTACTAACACAATATGCATTGAGATAGCTAATATGTACTTGAGTGCAAGTGGTTGATAGTTGTAGTATTATGACTAATGAATTTGAGTTGATTATTAATTATGACATGGTTGTTAGTCTTGGTAAACATTGATTTCAATTAATAGACATGATGCCTTGATCCTTGGAACATGTGACTAACATGTGTGAACGTTACATGGCAACATGCTTGGTATTAGCATGATAAGGTAACAATTGATTTGTTTATATGAATAACAATTGGATGATGTGATTGCATATAATAAATCTCAATTAAAGCAAGGAAAAATGTAAAAGAAAGGAATTGGATGAGAATTCATTTGGATATGTTTGGAAACCACAATTCCAAATGAATGAGTGCTTTGCATGAATACAGGAAGTCTTCTTAAACTTGATTTTGTCTAACATTATGTGGATATGTGATATATTTATGAACATGTATTTAACTGCTATAACAACTGATTTCTATTTATGGCTAGAATTGTCAAGGAATTGGAGTCCCTTTAGAGATGATATGTGTATGTGTTCAGCACAGGTCAACTTGCCGGGCACAACAAGGTAAGGTAACCGATGTATTGTTATGTATATTTATGCATTGACAGTTGTACGTTTATGGGAGTATGATGTAAGGGATTACATAGAAAAAGAGATTACCATGAAATCTTGAAGAAGGCTCGGGTTGAGCCTTCATTTGGAAGCATTGAGAAGTGTTGAGGTCTGGAATTGTACTAACTCAACATGAGAGGAGCTTCATGTTCAGAAACCCGATTAGCTTCTTTTCAATCGTTGGCAGGCCTGATTGGAATTTTGGATCCAGTAATCCTTTATGAGATAATGCTCCAACGAATGGAGACTTTACTTGGGAAATGATTTATTTATTTTTTGTCTTTTTTGAAAAATATAACCAGAAAAATAGTGCAAAACTGAATCTAAATACAACTTTACTCTAAACTATTGACGTATTTACAATCCATGAGTTAAACTTATGTTGATGGAAACAAGAGATGTATAGCGAACTCGACCATTAAAAATTAATCGAATACAACTATTATTGAGAGCATAATTGCAAACACAAAATTTACAGTATTTCCACAACATGCTGCAAAATGGATGAATGAAAAATAAAGTTATCCTTAGTTAAACATCACTCTAACCAAGGAATCGCTTGAGTTTTCGTGCAAGTTGGTAAAATATTTTACTAAATGATTTGAAATGAACTTAACACAACTTGGAACATCCACACACATATAACTAGCAACATATAAGTATGAATGAGAAAAATAAACAAAATAACTAACATATTTAAATATATCAATATAACTTCCATTTATCTGAATTTAAGAGCACCACCATTAAAAAAAAAAAAAAAAAACTTGTTCAATTCTAACGCAAAGAAAACATTAAATGACTAAATGTTTATTCAAAAGCACTGAAAACAAGTTGATTTACATAATAAAAAAAAAAGAAATCCATTTTAGTTAAATATGAGATATTATGTTATATAAAAAAAAACATAATTTTTGCAAATTTATATATTATATATAATACAAATTATATATAACATATAAATTTGCAAAAATTATGTTCTCTTTTTAAATAACATCATATCTCATATTTAACTAAAAGGAATTTTTTTTTGGAAAATCAACTTGTTTTCCATTTTTTTAATAAACATTTAGTCATCTAATGTTTTCTTTGCTCTAAAACAAGAGTTATATCAAATGGTTGGCACAATATGTACATCAAACACTTAACAAATAAAACGCAAATTTCAAAACACATTTTTTTGCGCATATTATGGCGTTAAAAACAAAAGCTCTATTTATATATATATACATGAAGGATAAGACATAGTTAATGATTTAAACAAGCTGAAACATTTTTTGAAAATATTAAGTCAACTAAATGATTAGTTTCGCCTCTCATCTAAAACAAATAAGGTACAACAAAAATAATTCGTTGAAATATTTACAGACCAGAAAATGATTAACATACAGTAAAACGACTTCAACCTCCCACAGGAAATCACTGAATCTTAACACCAACACTGTGCTTAATCTATGAAACAACCCCTAATCTATTTACATTCACTTGCATAAGCAATCATTCATCCACAAGCATGATCGTTGATGATCCTGTCAGAAAATGACATACATACATACATACATATATACATATAAACATTTGCATAACGAAATCATGATCCCTGATGACCCTATCAGATAACGACATACATACATAGATGTATACATATATAGACATCAACATAATCATGATCATAACATAATTACCAAACATCATAAGGTCTAGGTTAAGAGAACTTCCTTTATTCTTGCAAAGCATGCACACATTGAGAATAACAGTTCCCAACGCGGCCAAGGCCTATGACGCCTCAAATCCATTTACTTTACCTCTTCTATTACCTTTCTCATGAATTTCCTGCCACTGTCCATTTATCCCAATGGGCCCAACCAATCCAACTCGCTGTCATATTCTTACCTTTAGTTGCCCTTATACATTCATCAACTTCATCTAAGCCTTACATTACCTGTTGGGTTTCATTTAACTCTTCCCGAGCTTCATTAACTTTCTTCTTTCCCCAACCAATTCCCAAGGCCCTTAAAACTAGAATGCAAGAACAAGAAAAAAAACCATAAGAAAATCATGAAAAATCAATAGCAATAGAACACCACAAACAAAATGGCATGGCCATGCACTAGACATAAACAAAACCGCAATCCAAGCGTAAAAAAATCACAAAACTAGCAACAAACACCATGACTCAACCCCATGGGTTCCTGTTGTAGCTGCAACAACCCCCAGTTTGATTTGGTGTTACATAGACAGGTGGTGTTGTGTACATGTTGTACATGTGGTACTGTGTGATGATGATGATGATGATGATGGTTACCGTCCACTAAGACCAAATAATGATCTATCGGACCTAAAAAGACAAATTATTTATTTTGATTTAAGATTTTATTCCTATGCTCAAAAAGCTTGGAGAGAAGCCTCCCGAGTTCACTATAATTTTGGCATTGTAAAAGGCTGGGAAGGTCAGTATTGTAACAAAGGTTGTGAAATTGAGATCTAATGTGGTTGTATGCAGGGCATTCTAAGAGGAAGTGGTTTTCATCCTCGATGCTCCCATTCTCACAAATATGGCAGATCCTTTCTATCCATGGTGTTTTAGGAACTACCCAGCGACCAGTTTCACTATGGAGCTCATGAGAATTCGTTCTAATCTTTGCTATATTAATTTTCTTTTTTGAGCTAGTTAGAATAGAGGTACATGTCATACATGTTGCATTGTGTGCATGTGGTACCGTGTTATTTGTATTGTGTAGTCTTTGTACCGTGCATGTGTATTCATTGTGTTGTACTCTATATAAATATATGTATTGTGTTGTACACCGGGTGTACGTGTATGTGTCATGTTTTACACCAAATGTAGGTGTATGTATTGTGTTGTACACTTTGTATGTGTATGTGTTGTACAACGTGATGGGATAGGCATGTATGGGATTGTCTGGGCCCTTGTTGTTGATATTGAGGGTTGAGGCGGCTTAGTCTTTGGATGCCCTTGTTGTTGATATTGAGGCTTGAGGTGGTTTAGTCTTTGGATGCCCTTGTTGTTGATATTAAGGCTTGAGGTGGTTTAATCTCTAGATGCCCTTGATGGGAGAGGAAGCGGTATAGTCTTTGGATTCCCTTATTGCCTTGAAGAAAATACAACGCACTGGGTGCTTTCCAGGTTTAGCAACTGATTCAGTGTGTGTATGGAAAGTGTTGGAAACAAATGATAATACTGAGAGGCGGGGTGAATCATTATTAAGGCTAATTTTAAACTTTTATGCCTATTTACTTTTCTATTCAAGCTTGGCACCCATCCATATAATCAACAACAATATGTAATATGGAAACAACATGAAATTGACATAGAAACATACACACCATGAGTATCATACACATGAGACACAAGTTTTTTCTCATGGAAACCCTTTTAGGAAAAAAAACACCAAGCCTGTTGTTATTATTGATGTAAAATAAGAGAACCTACTCTATTACATCAATCTATTTTGTGAGCACCCACTCACAGGAAGCACCAACTCCCTTTGATTTGTTTCTAGCACCGACTAGTAGGAAGAAACAACTCCCTTTTATTGTTTGCTAGCACCTACTAGCATGAAGCACCAACTCCCTCTATTTGTAGACACCTGTCCAACTTAACAAAAGTACCATGTGAAGTACCAACTTCACGGATTTGTTGCAAGCACCAACTTGTAACTCCTTGAATTTTCGTAAGCACCAAATTGTAAGAGGCACCAACCCCCAAGCCTTCTCAAGAACCCTCTAAATATGGAAGCACCAACTTCCTGTATGTAGGCTCCAACTCACACTCAAATAGAACCTCAATGTTCTATGTAATTTGGCAGCCACTCTGCCTGGTATCAGCTATATTCTTTGTTCACTTTGCCCACTCTGCACATCCTGCACACTCTGAAACAACCCACTGATCTGCTCAACAACAGTCATTAATCACAATCCATGCAGCTTTGTTCTATGCTCTTCATCAGCAATCCCTCAACTCTCGGCCTTTTGCTCTTCTACAAGATAGATTCAGCTCTTGGCCTTATTTCTCTGCACAGGCGCCTTCGGCTTTACTCACATAGCGTAGGAACCTTTGGCCTTTCTCACATTGCATAGGCACTTTAACCTTACACATAGAGCACAGACAAGATCTACCTTTCTCACACATCGCACAGGCACTTCAACCTTATGCACAAAGCACAACCAACATCAACCTTTCTCACACATTGCAACTCTCTAGGTCTCTTACCTCTGCATAGACACTCTCAGCCTTTTTCTGCAGAACAGGATCTATCTCACCCTTACATAGAAACACACTCACAAAGAGATTTTTCCACTTAGCTCTCACTGGCAACTATGTTGCTTCCAACAATTTTCTCATTTGAGCTCCTGGGTTTTGTTCCTCTATTGCCCCCATATCGATGCTACCACTCTGTCCTACATTAAACACTACACGAGTGTACCTTTCCATGACCCTTTGATTCTACTGTTGTGACTACCACTGCATTAAACAAGGGAATGGTCACTTGACTATTTCTCCATACTCATAATGAATTCTCAGTCCACCTGCACACTCCACCAGGCATAGTCCTCTTTGTGAACATATCTCCTATCATCGAGGCTCTTCATGCTTATTCATGGTTTCACAATACTTCAACATGGCTTACCTGTGGACCATTCTCCTTGTTTACTTGACTCAAAGCTTTTATGCTAATCCATGACAATCGCCATTTACTCCAGCGACCAACTCCTTTGTGCCTTCATTCAATATTACAGTTGTCGACCCATACGCCTTTAACTCTTTGTATTACACCATCAGAGCCCAATATGTCCTATAATATTACAATAGCACTATATCAGAGCTTTGCCTGATTGAAACTTTATTCTTAAAAGGCATTACGAAAACATCAAGTTCTGATGTCCTTGGCCCTTTTTGTTTAGCCCCTTTTCACATCTTCACCATAGGACCGTTACCTGTGACTGTTGGTATAACACTTAGGTGCTAAGTCTTTTAGCATCATGCTGGGGGCCTTTCTCCTAGTGTTATTGCTTTACACACTTAGTTTTCTTAGTTTCCTCTTGACCATGCGCTAGCCACATATAAGAGCCCCTCTCATCGGAACTTTTTTAATAACCAACTATTATAAAGTTATGATATTCTCAATCCTCCAATCATCGACTTCTTATATAACATCATCACTGCCATGTGGTGAATCCTTATTGGTGACACATGTCACTTAGATATGGCCCTTTAGGCCCCCATAAAATGCCAAAACTGCCTGCCACGTGTCCTTCTGTACTGCCACGTCATGCTGATGTCAGCTGCCAATTGTCTCTTATTGGAGCCAACCAGAGATTTCCATGTGTCTTTATCGGAGCCAATCACATGCCCCAATGTGTCCTTATCGTAATCAATCATATGCGTTCATGTGTCGTGCTAGAGGAGAGAAAAAAGGGCTCGCATACCTTTGGTTTTTTGATGAAATATTTGTTAATTCCCTTTTGGCATTCCCAATAGCTTTTAAATCTGTCGATGTTTTAACCATGTCCCAAATTTTAAAAGGTTCTTCACTTGAAAAGTGTCGATATTGCGCTACGTCAATCTTCGACTGCTGATACACCAAATTGTGATGTTGTAATGTGTTGGTATGTCTGACCTCCGATATGAAATCACCGATGTGCCTAAGCATCGGGGTTGTGATCGCTGATGTGCCTGATATGGTGACCTTTGATATGAGATCGCCAATATCCTAATACTTCGATGTGTGATTGTTGATATGCCTAGACCTCCGATCTTCCGATCTCCAATATGCTGAATCATCGATCTATGATATGCGATATTCCTTTCTGAATAAGGCTTCAGATCCCTAAACTTTAGTAGGCCTTACATTTTGAACCAACAATCCATTTTTGGACTTCCACATATTGTTGGAAAGCTCTTCTAGAGCACTTTCCAATGGAAATGGTCCGATGCAGTATTTGTGCCCATATGCTACCTCTAATATGGCTTCAAAATATCTGCCACTCTTCTGCTCCTTGACTCTCCGGACAATTGAAATCACACCCACCATAGTGATCATTTTATGGCTTCTTGAGTAAGCCTACTACTGTGATGATTTTCTACAAGAAGCCTGTAGCTACCTTGAGATTCCATCCTGACCAGCACAGTAGTTCATCATTTTATGGCTTTTCCACTAAGCCTGTTGCTATGATGATTCTCTACTTAAAGCTTGTAACTATCATAGGTATCCTTTTGAGCCATGAACAACCATGGGATTCCTCCTGGGCTATCACTTCATACATCTTTTGTGACAGGCATCCAAGCTAGTTTGGCTGACATCAATGCCAATGCTCCTACCAAAAGTTAGGCAATGCCAACTGCCCAATACATCTCCCCAGAATGATTGTTGACATCAATTCCAACACACTTGCAGATGCCTTCACTAGGCCATTGGCCATCCAGACAATGCAAAATGTCCAACAATCTCCCCCTTTGGCATTGATGGCAACACTCCATCCTTCTCTTCATGTGATGGAAAAACCTCATGATGCTGCCACACATCTCATTGCATGAGAAACCAATGGCCTGCTTTCTTCTACACAGGCCATCACAACTTCTCCACAACTTTTCTCCCCATTTGACATCAATGGCAAGGGGCAACAAGCTGCCTTTCTCTCCGCATGCAATCACTCGGTTGTGAAGAGCATAATCTAGCTGTTTAGATGTGTATTCTCCCTTGCAGACATCTCTTCCAGGACTGTCACTATTGTTGCTCCATAAACTGGGCATATGTGATATGCTCCCCTTGAACATATACTACCTATAATTTGAATGCCTTCAATTTTGGACACCTTATGGTTGTTGGCTGAGCACTCTCTCCACTAATGCATATTTTGTATAAATAAATATTGATACCCATTAAACTGCTCATGGTATTGTTGCTGCTGCAAATACCAATTAATGATGATGCATTTTTTCTCTCACTTCTTCGTTGCTATTGCTACTTCCGAGGCTGTGTTCAAATTTTTTGAGCATCTCCACATCTCCCTTTGAGATCATTCTCATACAAAAGGGACTGCTTCACGACTAATACCAATTGCACCAAAAGAAATGAAATCAATGGAACAATGTACCAGGCAAACTCTAATATTTCTTTTTCTCAAAAAGAAATGTCCATTTGCACACAAGGTTACTCAACATGAGCCCAACACAACCAATTGACATAGTGATAACAATTGAGGGCTAAGGGACATGGAAAGCTTGCACCAATTGTGTTTCATGAACACCAAATTGTTATGTATAATAAAATTTACAACTTAAAAGAAATAAGGGTATTTCACCAAAGATGCAAACCTTTCAATTGCTCAAAGATCTCCTTTCTGATGCTGCCCATTGTTGCGTGCTACTGCTTATCAAAATAGCCCCCCCTGAGCCAATGCTCTTTGATCTCCTGCAACAACTTTCCTACCTCCGCGCAGGGAACGATCACGTGGATCTAACTTGACTGTGAGCTTCTTGTCATTCCACACTTCCGTTGCAGCCCATCTTCTTCCCATAACATAAGATATTATTGTTTACTCTTCATGCTGACTGCACTTCTCCTTTTCAATGCTGATACATTAAAAATAAACCAATTTATTCTAGTAATCAACAAGAAAACACAACCATACCTTTATCAATCAGATGCACCTTTCTATACATTCTCCTTGGCTTCCTGCATTTGACTTATTTGGCCACCCTTGAGGTCCTTCTCTTTCTTCACTGAAGATAAACAGAGGATTTACTCCCCCTGAACAGATCATCCCCCTTCTTCCTCTAGACCTTCAAAGGTTGTGTTCTAATAGAGGAATTGCCCTCTTGCTTCTTCTTTACCCATGTTTGGGTTTTCTCTTGACTACGCAAGACTAAAGGAAACTTCTCTTTCACCTCCTCTTGCTTCAACTTGCTCTTTTGATACTCAACATTGAAGACAAACTTGCATTCATTTGCTCTTTTCTTCCTTTTTGTCTTGAAATTCTAAGTTGCTACATTTGCATGCATATGCTGAGGAGCATGCCATTTCTTCTCAATTCTTTAGCTAACTCTCTTATGCCCAAATTTGCCACAATTGTAGCATTTGATTTGGCCTAAGAATGGGGTAGAGGAGTTACTCATTTTGACAATGCTCTTGTTAAAACTCCTATCGTGACCATCATGCCTTCTTATAAACTTTTTGTACATTCTTGGGTTGCTTCTACCCAACACATTTTGTTATGGCTTTATGTCCAAACTTATTGCAATAAAAACAATATCCATGAAAAGGATTTTGTTGATAGAGGTTACCTTTTCTTTGTAGGCTTTGTCCTTGAGTAGGAAAGGACCTTCGATGGCTCTTCATGTGCCTTCTATGACAACTTGCATTGCTATCATGCACTCTTTCTTGCAACTGCCTCAACCTATTCTACTGCACTACTGACTGCTGCTTCTTAGCCTTCTGTTGTTGCCTTTCCTTCTCTTATTGTTGTTTCTTTCCATGTTGCTGCTGCTATCCAACAATCTTTCTTTATTTGTTGTTACTGGAACCTCTGACTCCCTTTACATGGGAAGTTGACCCTTCAACCTTCACAATCTTGGAGCTTGGTTTTTCCTTGAAACCAAAACTAACCTTGATAAGTAGGGATCTTCTCTTAACAAGACTCTCAACCAAAGCCTTTATGCTCCCCTCAAGCTTCTGATATTGAGACAACTCTATTTTTAACTTTTCTAAGTCATGTCTCAAAGGGACTACCTCATTTTGTAGTCTCCAAGAGTAAGCTTCCTTCTTGCTCAGCTGATTGGTTAACATCCCAGTCAGTCTGCTAATCTCTTCTTGTTGAGCATCTAGTTCAACCAATTTTTTGCTCAACTTCTCATTCTCAAGCTCATATATTTTCAGTTGCTCATGTCGCTTGAGATTTTCATATGATAGGTTCTTGATCTCCTTTAGGGCAGAGATCAACTTCTTTCTAAAAAATATCCTTTCATCTAGATATTTTTCCTCAAAATCAGAAGTGCTAGTTAAGTTATCGTAGAGATCTAAGCCCATCTTTGTGTCCATGGAGTCTTCCATAGGTCTAAGGGTTGTCCCTTCTTCATCACTTTCAGTGATATCCTTATTCTCTCCATGGGATGTACTCTCTTCTCCTTCAAAGGATCCCTCATTTTCTATTGCTAGTAAAATGGGTCAATCTTCATTAAAGCTACTAGATGCATGGCTCTCTCTCTATATTCAAGTAAATCACGTGAACATCTAGATAATGAATGACCTATTTCTTTACATTTATCACAAAGTAATATCATACCTTATGAGCAACATGGTCTCTCCTCTAAGACATATTCATCATCAACATGAGTGTGATGAGCAACAACTTCTCGATGTTTTGGTTCATTGCTAGGGAAACATGGTTCTTTGTCCTTCTCTTGAGCCACATGTATATTCCCACCATACAGACATTGTAGTTGGTCCAAAATTTCATTTGCTAACTCACAATGTCACACTTTATCAACATCTAGCTTAGATAGCCCCTTCATGCTAATCTTTTGGACTTCTTCATTCATCTCACTCTTTTCTTCATACACTATGGACAACCACATATTAGCATCCGAGACCGTTAAATAGACCAATATTCTAACCTTCCAAACTTCATACTCTGATCTATTTAAAAATGGAACTCCTTCTGTTGTTGCAAAAACTTGATTAGCCATTGTTTCCCTTTGATCTGCCTTCTATCGATTAAGCTATTCTTGAAGGAACTTGGTTCTGCTACCAATTGTTGGAAACAAATGATAATACTGAGAGGGGGGTGGGTGAATCAGCATTAAGGATAATTTTAAACTTTTATGCCTATTTACTTTTCTTATTTAAGCTTGGAACCCATCCATATAATCAACAAGAATATGTAATATGGAAGCAACATGAAATCAACATACAAGCATACACACCATGAGTATCATACACATGAGACACAAGGTTTTTCATGTGGAAACCCTTTCAGGAAAAACCACCAAGTTTTTTGTTGTTATTCATGTAAAATAAGATCACCTACTCTATTACATCAATCTGTCTTGTGAGCACCCACTCACGAGAAGCACCAACTCCCTTTGATTGTTTCCTAGCACCGATTAGAAGAAAGAAAAAACTACCTCTATTTGTAGACCCCTGTCCATCTTAACAGAAGCACCATGTGAACCACCAGCTTCACAGATTTGTTACAAGCACAAACTTGCAGCTCCTTGGATTTTTGCAAGCACCAACTTGCAGCTCCTTGGATTTTTGCAAGCACCAACTTGTAGGAGGCGCCATCCCCCAAGCTTCTCAAGTACCCACTAAATATGGAAGCACCAACTTCTTGTATGTATGCTCCAACCCACACTCAAATAGGAACTCAATGTTCTCTGTAATTGGGTAGCCACTTCTTTGCTCACTCTACACACTCGGCAACAACCCACTAATATGCTCAACAATAGTCATTCATCACATTCCATGCAGCTCTGTTGTCTGCTTTTCATCAATTGTCCCTCAGTTCTCAACCTTTTTCTCTTCCACAACACATACTCAACTCTCAACCTTCTTTCTATGCACATGCACCTTTAGCCTCACTTACATAGCGCAAGTGCCTTTGGCCTTTCTCACAGCGCATAGGCACTTCAGCCTTACAGAGAGAGCACATACAACATCAACTTTACTCACACAATGCATAGGCACTTTAGCCTTACACAGACAGCATATGAAACATTGGCCTTTCTCACACAACACAAATCTTGGGGTCTCTTACCTCTGCATAGACACTCTCATCCTTTTTCTGTAGAATAGGCACTCTCTTAGCCTTACACAATAGTGCACTCACAAAGAGCCTTTTCCACTTAGCTCTCACTGGAAACTATGCTACTTCCCCCAATTTGCTCATTTAAGCTCCTAGGTTTTGTTCCTCTATTGCCCCTATCGATGCTTCCACTTTCTCCTGCATTTAACATTGCGCAAGTGTACCTTGGCATGACCCTTCGATTTTGCTGCTGCGTTTTCCACTACATTAAACAAGAGAATGGTCACTTGACTGTTTCTCCATACTAAGAATGAATTCTTAGTCCACTTGCACACTCCACCAGACATAGTCCTCTCTGTGAACATATCTCCTATCACTGAGTCTCTCCATGCTTATTCATGGTTTCACAATACTTCAACATGGCTTCTCTATGGACCATTCTCCTTCTTGCCTTGTCTCAGAGTTTTTCTGCTGATCCATGACAGTCACCATTAATTCTAGCGACCAACACCTCTGTGCCTTTATTCAATATTGCAGCTGCCGAACCATATGCCTTTAATTCTTTGTATTACACTATCAGAGCCCAATATGTCCTGTAATATTACAATAGTGTTATATCAGAGCTTTGCCTTATCAAAACTTTATTTTTAAAAGACATTAAAAAACAACGAGTTTTGATGTCCTTGGCCCTTTTTTTAGCCTCTTTTCGCATCTTCACCATAAGACCGCTGTCTGTGACTGTTAGTATAATGCTCTGGTGCTAAGTCCTTTAGCATCTTGTCGGGGGCCTTTCTCATAGTGTTATTTCTCTGTGCCCTTAGTTTTCTTAGTTTCCTCTTGACCATGTGCTAGCCACATATCGGAGTCCCTCTCATCAGAACCTTTTTCATAACCAACAATTATAAAGTTCTGATATCCTCAATTCTCCGATATCCGACTTTTGATATGATGTCATCACTGCCACATGATGAATCTTGAGTGGTGACATGTGTTATCAGATATGGCCCATTAGGCCCCCTCAAAACACCAAAAGTGCCTGCCACGTGTCCTTCTGTACCACCACATCATGCTAACATCAGCTGCCAGTTGTCCCTTATCAGAGCCAACCAAATGCTTCCATGTGTCCTTATTGTATTCAACCACATGCTGACATGTGTGCTTATAGGAACCAATCATATGCCTCCATGTGTCCTGATAGAGGGGAGAGGAAAGGGCCTACATTTAATGAAATCCTTTGTTAATTCTGTTTTGGCATTTTGACGACTTTTAACAGTATCGACATTTTAACTATGTCGCAACTTTTAAAAGTTTCCTCACTATAAAAGTTTCGATATTGCAATATGTTGATCTCATACTACCGATAAACCAAACTGCAATGTTGCGATGCACTGGTATGTTTGACCTCCAATATGTGATTTTTGATATGGCTGATCTACGGGGTTGTGATCACCAATATCCCTGATATGTTAATCTCTGATATGCCATCGCCAATATTGTGATGCTCCGATGTGTGCTCATCGATATGCCTGGACCACCGATATGTTGGATAGCCGATTTCCGATATGCAATATTCCTTCCTGCCTAAGGCTTCAAATCCTTAAACTTCAGTAGGCCATAACTTTTGAACCATGAATCCATTTCTGGACTTCCATATATCGTTGGAAATATCTTCTAGATCACTTTCCAATGGAGAGGGTCCAATGTAGGCTTTGAGCCCATATGCTACCTATAATATGACTCCAAACTCTTTGCTACTCTTCTGCTCCTTGACTCTTCAGACAGATGAAATCGCACCCACCATGGTGATCATTTTATGGCTTCTTCAGTAAGCCTGTTGCTGTGATGATTTTCTACAAGAAGCCTGCAGCTACCTTGAGATTCCATCCTAGCCAGCATATTAGTTCATAATTTTATTGATTTTCCACTAAGCCTGATCCTATGATGATTCTCTACTTAAAATGGAAGTTATCATAAGAATCCTTCTGAGCCATGAACAAGCACGGGATTCCTCCTGGGTCGTTACTGCTAACATTTGGTGTGACAAGCATCAATGCTAGTCCAGTTGACATTAATGCTAACACTCCTGCCAATAGTTAGGCAATGCCAACTACCCAACACATCTCCCCAACATGATTGTTTACATCAATGCGAACACACTTGCATATGCCTTCATTAGGCCACTGGCCATCCAGACAATGCCAATTGTCTAACAGAAAGGACAAAGAACAAAGGCAGAAGCAAAAAACCAATTGAAATATAAGTATCATTATTTTATTTTAGTTTTAATTATGCATGTGATATATGATTTTGATTTAAGATGGTTGTGTTTGAGCTAATCAGATGTGATATGTTTATACATGATGATTTGATCAAACAACTAGTCTGACTTGTTGTGACAAGAAGTAAACAAAATTGTAGGTGTACCTCATTAACAAGCTACCAATGAGGTATGATTTGAATTTAATGGCAATTATCTGCTTGGTACATGAAAGCATGCTTGGGAATGCCCAGTTTGGAAGGTTGAAATTGACTGCAAGAATATTAGCAACAATAACAAAAGGAATTGGAACATGTAACAACATGTTGGTAAAGAACTTCAAGAGTAGGGCCATTGTGGGGCACTAGTACCAAATAGTGTCCATTGATTTCCATGAGCATGTTACAATCGGTATGATGGTTTTGAGGCAGGGATATGCATTGGTTTTTGGCACCCCTTGATGCGAGGAAACCTTGCTAAGGGATGGATCGCTCGAGGGACTATGTAGAAGACAAGGTGATGCCAACAAAACTTGGAAGGTGTGTGACTGCACGGAAGGGGCTGACCGAATTGCTTGAGGGACTATGTAGCAGAGAAAGAAAGGGCAGGGAATGGATTTTTTTTAATTAGCATTGCTCGATAGAATTAGAAGCACTGTGCCTTGGAACAAAGAGCTGGTAATTGTTCACTTAGGGGACAGGTAGCACAAGGATCATTGAGCTGGACATTGGATGCAAACTTTGATTTTGAAAGTGGATTATGGACTTCTTGGGAAGGAGGTGAATCCAATTACCACTATAGAGGGTGGAGGTGTGAGCCTATGGATTCACTTGTTGATTGATACAAGCATCTTATCCTTTTATTTTCTGGTTAGATAAAATGTGTATAAGTATTTGTGGTTGTTATTGTAAATACCATAACAAGTGGTATTATAAAGCTCCAGTAAACGATATGATTGTCATGTTTTCAGTAGTATGTCATTGTAAATGCTGCAACGAAATGGCTTATAAAGCTCCATGGGCAATATGTTTTGTTTTCAGTGGTTTGCTAGTCATAGGTATCATAGAACACCGAGGACGGTGTTCCCCCAAAGGGGAGGGGTTTGTAACAACCCCTGGTTGAATTTCCATGTAAAAAATATAAGACCAAGGTGATGGGACATGTATTCCAAGCTGAATGGTAGGAAAAATCCTAGTGGGTATCACTTTAGGTTTATTTATGGTTAAGGAAATTGACAAAGGCAAGGAGGCATTAATTGGAATTTTATTTATGAAAATAAAGGAAAATAGGAGAAAAGGGAGATGAAGGGTCACAATATTTCATGAGACGAAAATTGAAGGAGAAATGAAGGAAAATGAAGAAAATTTAGGCCGCAATGATAAAAAGGATTCTAAGTATCAGTTCACGGAATTTTTTTCAGTTCAATTTTGGATCTCTCTTGTATTTTCTCACTCTCTCATACTCTTGCCCACTTAGAGCATTATTGGAGCATGCTTGGGCACTCTAGTATTCACGTGGATTTGGAGAGAGAAGACAAAGGAAAGTAGGAAAGTGAAAGGGAACAGGTGGATCAACAACTGCATATGGATTGCTTGTAGGTTACTTATGGTTGTGGGTTGAGTTACTAGTTACTAGAGTCATTGGTTGGGACTAATGCTCTGGAAGCCCTCGAACAACTTGGGTTGAGTTACTAGTTATGGATCCTAGGTTAAGGCAAACACTCTAGATCCCTTGGTGGGTGAGTTACTAGTCCTTGGAGTTGGGTCAAAAAAAATCTCTAGAGCCTTTGAAGGTTGTGGGTTGAGTTATTAGTTCCTAAAGCCGCGGTTGGAACAAACACACTAGAGCCCTGGACAACTTGGGTAGAGACTGATCTGGTTGGTGTTAGTGATGTCGACCGTGAGGTGGAATCACTGGTTGAGGGTTGAGGTGTCTTGCCTCTAGAAGACCTGGTTTGGTTTTGTTTGGTTCTCCATGAGATCCCACATTCATGCTTTGAATATGGCATTGGGGTGATTAGCTGAAAGAAAGATTTTGTTCAACCCAATCTATGGTTGGGTGGTACGTGGAAGTTCCTGACTTGGTTGAAATTTTCATATGTTAATAAGATGTATTTTCTATTATGGCCTATGAGCATATGCATTGATTATGACGGTGATATTATGGTTGAGTTTCCATGGCTTTTATGTTGGTCATTTGTTGGTTATATGTTCATTATGTGATGTATGTTTTCTATAGCTCTTGATATGTTTTGATTAGTTTATGAATGGTTAATGAATGCATGAGCTAACAAATTTTATTGCAGTTGTTATGAGAGGGAATCAAAACTTGTTGGTGAATCTTAGATAAGTTTTAGACTTCTATGTTCAGATATGCATTCATGACCTATTTATTACATGTTTGCCATATGTTTGACGAAATGACTGTCACGATTAGGCCTGGTTAGGTCAAGTCCTTGATCAAGTTTTGTATAAATGGTGTTGTCATGATGTTATTTATCATTTTGGAAAGTCTTACTCAGTTCTAGGCAATGGTCTGAAGGCTAGCCTAAAATTATGACTTAGAATTCGGGACCACACCCTTTAAACTAGAGGTTTTGGGCCATAATTGCATCATTACAGGGTTATGCATATGGTTGGAGGCCTATAACTACATCGAGGCCTTTCCATGTAAATGGTTGTGGGCCCAGGTCACTAAAAAGGCAATCTAACTCAGATTTTGGGCACTTGAAGTGGTTGTTCTACCTCTGAGTGTCCTGTAAGCCCTGTAGGATGTCAGTTTGTGGTTGGTAGGTTCCAGTTGTCGGCCCCACTTCCTTCATTGGATCTAGGAGTTTGGGTCATGTCATAGTAGCTCTTAGTCTCATGTTTACCCTAGAAGGCCGGTGAAATTGGGTAAATGTGGGAGGGGGTTTACAATTCTTTTCTTATTATTTACATCCATGAGTATAAGACATAATTATTTTAATTAAAACTTTTAGAAAATTTGAATATTGTTTATTTTTTGTTCTTGCTATTTTTTTTCAATATATTTAAAAATAACTAGAATTCCATCACTAGCAAGTGAAGCCTTCTTGCTGGAATTGTCTCTCAAATATTCTACAATGTACTCTTCATCTTCTTTGTTAGTGGTTACCACAACATCAACAAAATATTTCCTCGTAAAACTTTTTTCAGCATTAGGAATTCTCGTGATGAGTCCCTACTTGTTGTTACATGTTTCAACTTTTGTAGCCTAATTTGGCATCTTGTCATATGCCACTAGTATGCCCACTTTTGTATTTATACATGCACTTAATTTCCATAATTATGGTTATCCATTGCATAATTTCCATAAAGCCGGTGCTTATGGCAATGTTGGAAGCTCATTCTCCATACATTCAATTAGGAGGAGTCTGGAAATTGAAGAGGGTTGTTGCTATAACAAGAGTAGGAGTTACCTATAACGACTTCATTTTTAGACAAGATCCTTCCTATGATTAGTAGTTTTCTTGTTGGTGAGTGGGATCCTCACACAAGCATTAGTGAGTGGATGACTTCTTTTTCCAAACGCTTTGGGCCTTGATTACATTTTTATTTTCCTTATTTTAATTGCTAATGTATGGTTACATACTATTTTTGAAATTATTAAGGTTTGTTAACTCGTAAGGTTTGTTTTGTTTCTTAGGGTTTCCTAGGTGGATCCTTAATTCTATGCTTGCTATTAGTTGCTCCCAGTATAATCAAAGTTTCACTTTAGGGATAAAAACATTATTAGGCCTACTATAATCTTAACATTAAACTCACCTCTTATCACATATCAATTTCAAATAGAGCTATGCTACAATACGAGATAGAGAAGAAGAGCTTAAAAAAAATCAAGGAAAATAATGAGGAGTCTTTAGATATTATCATGTGTTGACTACCTGGTTAAATTACATTGGGTTTCTTGGCCACAGTTCCAAGGCTAATGCATCAACACCACATAAAATATCTAGGGCATGGAATAATGTTTTTTTCCTCCTAGATTTTTAAATGGAATTCATCAACAAAGAGGCTTCCCAAAAACCATTTTTATATTAAGTTAATATTCTCAGAAATTGGGGATGAGAGACTTTATGCATGGAAACTAAAGAGTGAGACATGTTTCCCTCTAGACATATGCTCCACCAATTGATCTATAATTTGCTGTAGATATTCCTTTGGATATTTTTTCAAAACATATATGATAAATTTATATTGAAAACATGACATCTATACTATGAATGTTAGTTTCCTAGGACTTACGGATTTATTACGTTCCTTCTTTTATACATGTAATATATAAAATACAAAATATAAAGAAGACACAGAAATACAATCATTCACAACCGTAATAACATAATATATGAATTGGGAAACCCTTTTGGGAGAAAACCTAGCTGGAAGGTGAGGTTGCTCTACTCTCTCTTTCTCTGAATGGAAATGGATGCAAGCACAAACAAGTGAGACCTATGTCCTGATGGTTACTACAGTGCACAGGCCCTCTCTCTCTCTCTCTCTCTCTCCACCCTCGATTACTCTGTTAATCTTTGAAAAAAATGCACTCGAATAGAATAGAACCCCTTTTCCTCTTAGTGGCCCGATTATAAAACAACCCAATAACTTACTAGTGGTTAGGTTTGATTCCTTTAACTCTTAACTATATTTACAATATTAAATCTTCTAGAGTGTTCTTCATCATGATCACGTGACTAGCCCCTTTTCCATGAATAATGAAGGTTGATGTGGAATCTTCTCGAATCATAGCTCTTAAAATAGGAAGGCCAACTTCTGAGTGGCATAACTTTAGTCTCAAAGATTTACCTCCAAAAAACATCATTTAATTCCTCAAACTACTTTTGGAAGGTTTCATACCCTAATTTGTCAAACTGAGAACTGTTTATAAAAATGGTATTGTGAGCTTATTCCTCCACTTTTTCCACTCCAAGAGCATCAATATGGATGAAAAATAATATAATGATCCAGCTCAGATCACACGTCTCCATTTTGGGAGGATTTTGGTCCTGAAAATCTTTTACTAAATAAGGTGAGGACATTTTTCCTCCACTTTCTCTGAGGTATACCATTTAGACTTGCTTGGGAGTTATCCTTTCAAACCAATCTACAAAAGATCATGTTGCCCTCGTCTTTTAGATATGGACCTTGTTTGCAAAATTTTATCCTCTGTCCAATTTGCTTGAGCATCTGATGTTGAGTCCTATACAAAAGGTAGGGCATGTTACTCTTCCTACTCTAGCATGGAAGGCTTATAGAGATTCCAATTATCTACATTCACCACTAAGTAAGTGCACGTGTGGGGGTAGACTGAGTTTATCAATGTTATCTCCCACCTTCTCCACTATCTCAAACAAACCATATCACAGAGCCTTGATTTACTTACCAGGACCCTCTAGGCTCTCCTTGTTCAATTCTAACCATATTTTGTCTCCCACCTTGAATGAATTCCCTATTTTGTGTTGCTCATGCCTAACCTTGTACTTTTCATGTGATTTCTACTGTATCTCCTATATATGTATATGGATTTTCTCGATCTTCTCAACAATTTTTCCTACCCCTAATGCATCCCCTGTAAGGTCCTCCCTTTCTCCTTTGTTCTATTTATATGCAATATCCAAAGGTGAAGGTGACCAGTTTGTTATAAGAGTGTTGTAAATAATACCATATTTTCATCCCAAGTCTTCATATTCTTTTGATTTTAACCCATCAAACGCTGCACCAAAGTCTTGTTGATTGCTTTTGTTTTCCCATTTATCTGTAGATGGCATTTTGTAGACCTATTCAACATCATGTCCATATTCTCCCACTATGTAGTCTAGAATGCACTAAGAAATCTTGTGTCCTTGTTTAAGACAATGCTTCTCGGTATCCAAAGGTGCACTCAAACTTCTCTAAAGAACATATTTGTTGCCTTTTTGTAATCAATGGTCTTATTTTTTTTTGCATTGGAACACACATCTTGATGAACCTATAAAATACCATGAATAGGTAGTTATGTCCCTTCCTAGTTATTGTTAAACCTCCCGTAAAGTCCATTGAAGTGATTTCCTAAGGACAAGCGGATATAGGCAAGGGATGGTAAAAACCTTGTTTCTTGTTACTAGGCTTACTTGTACAACAAATCATACATCCTCTTATGAACCTTTCTACCTATTCTTGCATCCTAGGCCAATACATATACCTCTAGAAGTTGGTCATTGTCTTCCCTACACCAAAACACCATTTAATATTGGAGGTGTGAGCTTCTTTGATTAGCTTTAGTTGCTCACCTTTAGTAACACGTAACTTATCTAACTTGTAGAGTAACCCACTATGGAGATGGTAGTCAACTATGATGTCACCACTGTGCACATGTATATGTCTTTTCAACTTTTGAAACACCTACTTGAACTCCTCATCCTCTGTGTATTCTTATATATATGCATCATGGGTGAAAGGCTAGATGTGCATAAGAGTTCACAAAGCTATGATCTTTGATGTGGGTGCCCTTGAAATCATTTTAGCCAACTTGTTTGTGCTTCCCTTATTGTACTTGTTCACTAAATGAAATTGTTGTAGAAACCTCATCCAATTGTAATGCATGGTTTGTTGTAGGTTACTCTAGGCTTGCGGGTACTATAGTGGTTTATGATCTATGGATTACTATCTCCTTTCACATCTTATAGTGTTTCCACTTCTTTAGAGCTTGCACCAGGGCATGAAGATCCTTGTCGTAGGTAGGTTAGCTTCCCCATGAAATACTTCATAATGGTAGCATATGAGTCTCTCTCCCTACATCAAAACCGCTCCCATTACATACCCACTCGCATCTGTCTCCACTTAGAAGGGATGTTGGAAGTTTAGTATTGCTAGAACCGATGCTTGGATGATCTTCTTCTTTAACTCCTCAAGGGCCGTTTGTTGGACCTTTCCCCACAAAAACCTCTTTCCAATTGCTGGTATAATGTGGAGTAGTGTTGATAGTGCTGAAAACAAGGGTATGAATTTATTTGAGGACTTTGTTGCCCCAATGAAACTTGTAGGCTCATAAACATTAGTAGGCCTTAAATACTCCATTATGGCATCCATATTAGTAAGATCTATATTCAATTATCCTCCACTGATCACATATCACAAATACACCAATGATTGTTGTGCAAACTTACACTTCTTGAGTTTCTCTAGTCAATGGTGCTTATTTACTATCTATAGTAGCTAGATAAAATGTGATATGTGCTCCTCCCAGGTATCATTATATATCAATATATCACCCAAATAAACAATAAAAAATGAATCTATAAAAGGGTGCAATATATCATTCATTAACTTCATACATGTAGCTAGTGCATTACATAGGCCAAATGGAATGACTAACCACTCATACAAACTTTGCCTGGTTTTGAAAATCATCTTCGAGGTATCTTCTTATACGAATTGAACTTGGTAATCTTCATACCTTAAGTCCATCTTGGTGAAGTATTTTTATTGCTGTATATAATCTAGAAGATCATCTACCTTGGGTGGGGTACATGTTCTTAAGTGTAATTTTGTTGAATGCCCTATACCTAATACACATCGCTAACTCCCATCCTTCTTTGGCACGATGATGATTGGTGAACCACATGATGAGATACTTGTTTGAAGGACACCATGTTCCAATAGTTATTGAAATTGCTTCTTCACCTCATTTACCTTTATAATGGATTTCCCGTACAACCCAATGTTTGGCAATGGAGAGTCTAACAATAGTTGGATTTCATGCTCCACTTCCATCTTGGGTGGTATCCCCTTAGTCTCCTAGAATACACCCCTATATTCTTGTAGTGACACTTCTAGTCATTGTTTCTATTCCTTAGAACACTCCTCAAGGGATGAATTAGCTCTCATGGGGTCTTTTATAGACTGATTTTCTCATAAAAACAACAAAACTTATTTCTTTCTATAACCAATGAGATCTTTGACTTTCCCTTATGCACGTTGATGATGAATTATTTCCCATCATTGAATTATCTTGATTTGTTTACACTTGGATTGTGGTTTTCTTTATGTATAGTGCATGGCCATGCCATTTTGTTTGTGGTGTCGTATTGCTATTGTTTTTTCATGATTTTCTTATCGTTTGTTTCTTGTTCTTTCATTATAGCTTTGAGGGGATTGGGAATTGGTTGAGGAAAGAAGATAGTTAATGGAGCTCAGGTAGAGATGAATGAAACCCAACAGGTAATGTAAGACTTAGATGAAGTCGATGCATGTATAAGGGCAACTAAAGGTAAAAGAATGGTGACCAGTTGGATTGTTTGGGCCCATTGGGATAAATGGACAGTGGTAGGACAATCATGAGAAAGGTAATAGGAGAGGTAAAGTAAACGGATTTGAGGCGTCAAAGGCCTTGGCCATGTTCGGAACTATTGTTCTCAATGTGTGCATGCTTTGCAAGAATAATGGGAATTCTCTTAACCTAGACCTTATGATGTTTGGTAATTATGTTGTGATCATGATTACGTTGATGTCTATATATGTATACATGTATGTATGTATGTTGTTATCTGAAAGGGTCATCAGGGATCATGATTTCTTTATGGAAATGTTTATATGTATATATGTATGTATGTATGTCATTTTCTTACAGGATCATCAGGGATCATGCTTGTGGAGGAATGATTGCTTGTGCAGGTGAATGTCATGAAGAGGTTCCTAGTTTCTTGAGGAATCAAGTGGGAAGAGTAGCCCTAACAAATATATGAGGTTAGTATCATGTGGATATGATTTGATATTACATGCTTATGCCCATGTTTATGTCACAGAGAGGCAATGTTGAAGGATACATCAGCGGAATGAAAACAGTCTGGTTTGAAACATGCTAGGACAAGCATGGATAGTGAAAAGACACTAGAAGCAAGGTTTCTTGGTAGAGAAAGTGTGGTATCTGGATGTACATATGGTGGTGTACATGTTGCATATGCGATATAATGTACATATGGTATTATGTGCGTGTTGTATACACGGTGTTGTGTACATATGATGCTGTGTACATGTTGTATATGTGGTGTTGTGTATGTGTTGTATATGTGGTGCTGTGTACATATGGTTTTATGTCCATGTTGTATATGTAGTGGAGTGTACATACGATGTTGTGTGCGTGTTGTATATGAGGTGTTGTGTACATGTTGTATATGCGGTGATGTGTACACATGGTGTTGTGTACATGTTGTATATGTGATGTTGTGTACATGTATATGCAGTGATGTGTACATATGTTGTTATGTGCATTTTGTATAAGCAACATTGTGTACATATGGTGTTGTGTGCATGTTGTATATGCAGTCTTGTGTACATATGGTGTTGTGCACATGTTGTACAAGTGGTGTTGTGTGCATGTGGTGATATGTACACATTGTGCAAGTGGTGTTGTTGGGTGTTCTGTACACATTGTGTAGGTGGTGTTGTGTACATGTTGTGCAGGTGGTTCTTTGTACAGGTGGTGTTGTGTACATGTTGTACATGTGGTATTGTGTACATGCCATACATGTTGGGTTGTGTGCATGTAGTGCCATGTTGTGTGTATTGTGTCGTCATTGTATCGTGACGTGTATTCGTTGTGTTGTACTATGTATACATATATGTATTGTGTTGTACACCAAGTGTAGGTGCATGTGTCATGTTGTACACTAGGTGTAGGTGTATGTGTTGTGTTGTACACTGTGTATGTGTATGTGTTGTACAATGTGATGGGACAAGCAGGTATGGGATTGTTTGGGCCCTTGTTGTTGATATTGAGGGTTGTGACGGTTTAGTCTTTGGATGCCCTTGTTGTTAATATTGATGCTTGAGGCGGTTTAGTCTTTGGATGCCCTTGTTGAGGGAGGAAGCGGTATAGTCTTTGGATTCCCTTTCCGCCTTGAAGAAAACATAATGAACTGGGTGCTTTCTAGGTTTAGAAACTGATTCACTGTGTGTATGGAAAACGTTGGAAACAAATTATAATACTGAGAGGGGGGTGAATCATTATTAAGGCTAATTTTAAACTCTTATGCCTATTTACTTTTCTTATTCAAGCTTAGCACCCATCCATATAATCAACAACAATATGTAATATGGCAGCAACATGAAATCGACATACAAGCATACACACCATGAGTATCATACACATGAGACACAAGGTTTTTCACGTGGAAACCCTTTTAGGAAAAAACCACCAAGCTTGTTGTTGTTATTGATGTAAAATAAGGGCACCTACTCTATTACATCAATCTACTTTGTGAGAACCCACTCACACGAAGCACCAAATCCCTTTGATTGTTTGCTAGCACTGATTAGCCGAAAGAACCAACTCCCTCTCTTTGTAGACAATTGTCTAGCTTAACAGAAGCACCATGTGAAGCACCAACTTCACATATTTGTTGCAAGCACCAACTTGTAGCTCCTTGGATTTTTACAAGCACCAACTTGCAGGAGGAACCAAGCCCCAAGCCTTCTCAAGCACCCACTAAAGATGGAACCACTAACTTCTTGTATGTAGACTCCAACCCACACTCAAATAGGAACTCAATGTTCTCTGTAATTTGGCAACCACTCTAACTGATATCAACTTTTTTCATTGCTCACTCTGCACACTCTACAACAACCCGCTGATATGCTCAACAACAGTCATTCATCATAGTTCATGCATATTTGTTCTCTGCTCATCAACAATCCCTCAATACTCGACCTTTTGTGTTGAAAAATGTGCAATAAGAAATGTTAAATTTAGAATGTGCTAAAAATAGACATGCTAAAAATAACATGTCTAAAAATAACATGTCTAAAAATAGCAGTTTGGCTAGTGAGGTCATTGGCCACATTGGGTGAGAGGTGAAACTGCTAAAAATAGAAAGTTCTAAAAATAGCATTTTGGGTCCCTTCCTATTTATAGCAGTCCCTAGTCTATCTATAGGAAGTAAAATTAATTTTGGTCTTAATAGCAGTTGGACATATTAATTAATTAATTCAGTTGAGTTAATTAGTTAAGGAAATTTGAATTTGAAGTCTTTGTGAGCATGCACATGAGTTGTCCCACTGATTGAGGAATTGATCCTTAATTTCCTCCATTGATTGAGGGAATAAGTATGAGTTCTATAATGGGAGAATCAATTGACATAGTTCTAACTAGTCAAGTCCAGTTATATTATTTTAACAAGTTGTTAAAATAATAAAATATAGTTTGTTAATGCTTGCATGCATGTGACAACTATTATTTTAGATAACTAAGGATTCACTCATGGATAATTGTTGCATGTCAGTTCTGTTAGAAACCCAGTTGAGATTAGATGTCGGACAATGTACTATCAGATGCTAGGATATTTCTAATAAGTATTCCTTGCATGAGGAAGAAATCTATTTTCTTCTATGACTATGTAGGTGGACCTGAGGTGACAGCAGGTATGATTAGGCCAATTTTCAGCCTATATAATGAGGCCTAGGTAGTCCATGATTTTCATCTTTTGATTGAAGATCATTAGGATCTTCTGATTATAGAGAGAGCAGGATAGCTATTGAGATGATTCTTTTTGTATGTTGAAGAGGATTTCCACTTGATTGATAATACATGGTTGGGATTTTATGCTGGTGCTTTCCCTAGTGATATATTCTGTGTTATGTGTGATTATTTCTCTGATCAGTTATGCATGTTTCTACTTGATGTTGCTCATGAATTCGATTATGCTTCCGCTTAATGTTTTGTAGAAGTAGAACAAGTATTATGCTTTAGGACATTACATATATCGGTTTGTTCTACATGTGAAATTTCTACATTTTTCTCTTCCATAACGCACACTCAACTCTCGGACTTATTTCTCTGCAAAGGCACCTTCGACCTTACTCACACAACATTGGCACCTTTGGCCTTTCTCACAGTGCACAGGTACTTCATCCTTACACATAGAGCACAGGCAACATCTTCCTTTCTCACACAGCCCACAGGCACTTCAGCCTTACACATAGAGCACAGTGAACATTGACCTTTCTCACACATCGCAGCTCTCGGGGTCTCTTACCTCTTCATAGACACTCTCAACTTTTTTTTTCCAGAACAAGCTCTCTCTCAACCTTACACAACAACACACTCACTTAGATCGTTTTCCACTTAGCTCTCACTGGACACTATGTTGCTTCCCCCAATTTTCTCATCTGAGCTCCTGGGTTTGGTTCCTCTGTTGCTCCCTCTCGATGTTGCCACTCTGTCCTACATTCAACACTACACGAGTGTACCTTGGCATGACCTTTTGATTTTGTTGTTGCATCTACCACTGCATTAAACAAGGGAATTGTCACTTGACTATTTCTCCATACTGAGAATGAATTCTCTGTCCACTTGCACGCTCCACCAGACACAGTCCTCTCTGTGAACATATCTCCTATCACTGAGGCTTTCCATGCTTATTCATCTTTTCATAATACTTCAACATGGCTTCTCTGTGGACCATTGTCCTTGTTGTTGTCTCATATTTTATCTGTTGATCCATGATAGTCGTCATTTATTCCAGTGACCAACTCCTCTGTTCCTTCATTTATATTGCAGTTGCTGACCCATATGCCATTAGCTTTCTGTATTACAGTATCGAAGCCCAATATGTCATGTAATATTATAATAGTGCTATATTGGAGCTTTGCCTTATCAGAGCTTTATTCTTAAAAGGCATTACGAAAACAACGAGTTTCAATTTCCTCAGCCCTTTTTGTTTAGCACCTTTTTGCATCTTCACCATAGGATCGTTGCCTGTGACCATTGGTATAACACTTAGGTGCTAAGTCTTTTAGCATCTTGTCAAGGGCCTTTCTCCTAGTGTTATTGCTTTGCGCCTTTAGTTTTCTTAGTTTCCTCTTGACCATGCACTAGCCACATATCGGAGCCCCTCTCATCGGAACTTTTTTAGTTCTGATATCCTCAATCCTATAATCATCGACTTCCGATATAACGTCATCACTTCCATGTGGTGACACATGTCACCCAGATATGGCCGATTAAGACTCCTCAAAATGCCAAAAATGTCTGCCACGTGTTCTTCTGTACAGTCATGTCATGCTGACGTCAGCTACCACTTTCCCCTTATCGAAGCTAACCAAACATTGCCATGTGTCCTTATCGGATCCAATTACATGCCGCAATCTTTCCTTATCAGGACCAATCATATGCCTCCACGTGTCTTGCTAGAGGAGAGAGAAAAGGGCCCACACACCTTTGTTTTTTTTAATGAAATTCTCTTTTGGCATTCCCAACAGATTTTAATGCTATCGGTGTTTTATCCATGTCGCAACTTTTAAAAGGTTCTTCACTTGAAAAGTTTCGATATTTTAAAACGTCGATCTCCGATTACCGATACACCAAATTGTGATGTTGCAATGTGTTGGTATGTCGGACCTCCGATATGTGATCACCGATATGCCTGATCTTCAGGGTTGCGATCGCTGATATGCCTGATATGGCGACCTCTGATATGAGATCACTAATATCCTGATGCTCTGATTTGTGATCGACAATATGCCTGGACCTCCGATCTTCCGATCTCCGATATGCTGGATCGTCGATCTTCGATATGCAATATTCCTTCCTCTCTAAGTCTTCAAATCCATGAACTTCAATAGGTCATAACTTTTGAATCAACAACCCATTTTTGGACTTCCACATATTGTTGGAAAGCTCTTCCAGAGAAATTTCCAATGGTGAGGGTCCAATGTAGTCTTTGATCCCATCTTCTACCTCTAGGATGGCTCTAAACTCTCTACTACTCTTCTACTCCTTGACTCTCCGGATAGTAGAAATCACACCGACCATGGTGATCATTTTATGGCTTCTTCAATGAGCCTGTTGCGATGATGATTTTCTACAAGAAGCCTACAACTACCTTGAGATTCCATCCTGAATAGCACAATAGTTCATCATTTTATGGCTTTTCCACTAAGCCTGCTGCTATGATGATTATCTACATAAAGCTTGCAGCTATCATAGGAATCCTTTTGAGCCATGAACAACCATGTGATTCCTCCTGGGCCATCACTTCCAACATCTATTGTGACAAGCATCCAAGCTAGTCTAGATGAAATCAATGCCAACACTTCTGCCAAAACTTAGGCAATGCAAAATACCCAATACATCTCACCAAAATGACTATTGACATCAATGCCAACACATTTGCAGATGACTTCACTAGGCCACTAGCCATCAAGACAATGACAACTGTCCAACAATCTCCCCCTTTAGCATTGATGGCAACATTCCATCCTTCTATTCATGTGATGGCCAAACATCATTATGCTACCACACATCTCATTGCATGAGACACCAATGGCCTGATTTCTTTTGCACAGGCCATCACAACTTCTCCACAACTTTTCTTCCTCTTTGACATCAATGGCAAGGGGCAACAAGCTTCCTTTCTCTCCCCATGTAATCACTTGGCGGTGAAGAGTAGAGTCTAGCTGCTTAGATGTGCATTCTTCCTTGAAGACATCTCTTCCAGGACTGTCACTGTTGTTTCTCCATAAACTGGGCATATGTGATATGCTCCCCCTAAACATATAATGCTTCTGATTTGAATGCCTCCAGTTTTGGACACCTTATGGCTACTCGTTGAGCACTCTCTACACTAATGCATATTTTGTATAAAAAATATTGATACCCATTAAACTACTCATGGTATTGCTGTTTCTGCAAATATCAATTAATGATGATGCATTTTGACTCGCACTTCTTCGTTGTTGCTGCTACTTCCGAGACTGTGCTCACATTTTTTTAGCATCTCCAGTTCTCCCCTAGAGATCATCCTCATATAATAGGGACTGCTTCATGACTAATACGAATTGCACCAAAAGAAATGATACAAATGGAACAATGTACTGGGCAAACTCTAATAGTTCTTTTCTCAAAAAGAAATGTCCATTTGCACACAAGGTTATTCAACATGAGCCCAACACAACCAATTGACATAGCGATACCAATTGAGGTGAAGGGAAATGGAAAGCTTGCACAAATTATGTTTCGTTACACCAGACTGCTATGTATAATCAAACTTACAACTTAAATTAAATAAGGGTATTTCACCAAAGATGCAAACCTTTCATTTGCTGAGTGATCTCCCTTTTTGAGTCTGCCCATTGTTGCCTACTACTGCTTATGAAAGAAGCTCCCCTTGAGCCAATGCTCTTTGATCTCCTGCAAAATATTTCCTACCTCTTCGTGGGGACTGATCCTGTGGACCTAACTTGACTGTGAGCTTCTTGTTATTCCACACTTTCGTTGCAACCCATATTCTTCCCACAACATAAGATATTGTTTTGTACTCTTCATGTTAACTACACTTCTCCTTTTCAATGATGATACATTAAAAATATACCAATTTATTCTAGTAATCAATAAGAAAACAAAGCCCTACCTTCATCAATCAGATGCACCTTTTGTTCATTCTCCTTGGCTTCCTGCACCTGACTTATTTGGCCTCCCTTGAGGCCCTTCTCTTCCTTCACTGAAGAGAAATAGAGGATCTACTCCCCCTGAGTAGATCATCCCCCTTCTTCCTCTAGACCTTCAAAGGTTAAGTTCTAACAGAAGCATTACCCTCTTACTTCTTTGTTACGCATGTTTGGGTCTTCTCTTGACTACACAAGACTAGAGGAAAATTCTCTTTCACCTCCTCTTTCTTCAAATTTCTCTTTTGATACTAAGCATTGAAGACAAACTTGTATTCATTTTCTCTTTTCTTGCTTCTTGTCTTCAAATTCTAAGTTGCTACATTTCCATGCATACGCTGAGGAGCATGCCATTTCTTCTCAATTCTGTAGCCAACTCTCTTGTGCCTAGATTTTCCACAATTGTAGTATTTGATTTGGCCTAAGAATGGGGTAGAGGAGTTACTCATTTTGACAATGCTTTTGTCAAAACTCCTATCACAGCCAACATGCCTTCTTCTATGCTTTTTGTGCATTCTTGGGTTGCTGCTACCCAACACATTTTGTTGACTTGCATGCCATCTATAGTCTATGGCTTTATGTCCAAACTTATTGTAATAAAAACAATATCCATGAAAAGGATTTTGATGATAAAGGTTACCTTTTCTTCG
The DNA here is from genome assembly GCA_000404065.3 of Pinus taeda. Lineage (NCBI taxonomy): Eukaryota > Viridiplantae > Streptophyta > Pinopsida > Pinales > Pinaceae > Pinus > Pinus taeda. The sequence continues at coordinate 178,192 of APFE030459642.1, read as the reverse complement.
TAGGATTTTTCCTTGAGTAGGAAATGACCTCAGCTAGCTCTTCATGTGCCTTCTATGACAACGTGCATTGCTATCATACACTCTTTCTTGCAACTTTCTCAACCTCTTCTGTTGTACTACCGACTACTGCTTCTTAGCCTTCTATTGTTGCCTTTCCTTCTCTTGTTGTTGCAGCTTTCCATGCTATTGCTACTATCAAACAACCTTTCTTTCTTTATTGTTATTGGAACCTTGGACTCCATTTACATGGGAATTCGACCCTTCAAACTTCACAATCTTGGAGCACGATTTTTCCTTGAAACCCAAACCAACCTTTATGAGTGGGGATCTTCTTTTAACAAGACTCTCATCTAAGGGCTTTGTGCTCCCCCCAAGCTTATGATATTGATACAACTCTATTTTTGACTTTTATAAGTCATGTCTCAATGAGACTACCTCATTTTTTAGTCTCCCATAGTAAGCTTCTTCTCACTTAGTTGATTGGTTAACATCCCAGTTAGTCTGCTAGCCTCTTCTTATTGAGCATTTAGTTCAACCATTGTTTTGCTCAACTTATCATTCTCAAGCTCATATATTTTCAGTTGCTCCTCTTGTTTGAGATTTTCCTCTGATAGGTTCTTGATCTCCTTTAGGGCAGAGATCAACTTCTTGCTAAAAAATATCCTTTCATCTAGATATTTTTCCTCACTGTCAAAAGTGTTAACTGAGTTACCATAGATATCTAAGCCCATCTTTGTGTCCATGGAGTCTTCCACATGGCTAAGGGTTGTCCCTTCTTCATCACTTTCAGTGATACCCTTATTCTCTCCACAGGATGTACTCTCTTCTACTCGTTTACTATTGCTACTAAAATGGGTCTATCTTCATTAAAGCTACTAGATGCATGCCTCTCTCTATATTCAAGTGAATCACATGAACGTCGAGATAATGAATGACCTATTTCTTTACATTTATCACAAAGCAATAACATACCTCATAAGCAACATGGTCTCTCCTCTAAGACATCTTCATCATCAACATTAGTGTCATGAGCAACAACTTCTCCATGTTCTGGTTCTTTGCTAGGGCAATAGGGTTCTTTGTCCTTTCCTTGAGCCACATGTCTATCTCCACCATACATACATTGCAGTCTATTCAACACTTCCTTTGCTGACTCACAATGTTTCACTTTATCAGCATCCAACTTAGATAACTCCTTCATGATAATCGGCTGGACTTCTTCACTCAACTCACTCTTTTCTTCATAGACTGTGGAGAGCCACATATTAGCATCTAATACCATTAAATAGGCCAATATTCTAACCTTCCAGACTTCATAGTCTAATCCATTTAAAAATGGAACTCCTTCTGTTGTTACTGAAACTTGATTATCCATTATTTCACTTTGATATAACTTCTAGTGATTAAGCTATTCCTTAAGGAAGTTGGCTATGATACCAATTGTTGGAAACAAATGATAATACTGAGAAGGGGGGGGGGGGTGGTGAATCAGTATTGAGTCTAATTTTAAACTTTAATGCATATTACTTTTCTTTTCTAAGCTTGGCACCCATCCATTTAATCAACAACAATATGTAATATGGAAGCAACATGAAATCAACATACAAGGATACACACTGTAAGAGCCCTATCCTAGGGTCTTCTAACAGATTTATTTCTCTAGAATTTAAATTCAATAAGAGACAATAATATACTTTTTTTACAAGACTTTTAAACAATGAAAATTTTACCATTTACATTCTAGTCCTTATGACTTATAGTGAACATTTCATTTTAATAAATTTACTTGAGTAATCTATAGAGGAATACTTGTATTAGTGGCTGGTGGAGATGCCTTTGAGCTGCTATCCTTGTTGAACGCTCCTATTGAATAACCCAACTGGATTTATCTCCCAGCCAACTAGGAAATAATTCCTAGCTTAGGAAACCTCCACAGGTTCCCTAGTCCTTCGAGCCCAATTCCAACCAGATGTAGTGTGTGTGTCCAAGATGAATGATCCAGACCAAGATGAACAATATTTCCCTCCTCTCAACAACCCACGAAACCTCCACAGGTTCCTAAGGTCTCCAAAAATCACAACCAACCTCAAAATCATATGCAAGACCCAGCATCCATTTTCTCCCTTCCCTCTTCCCTTTTTATACCCTCCCCCTCTTCTCCATCTCAACCACCTCTCATTAATGTCATTAACTTTTCATCCATCCTTACAATTGACTTCTCTTCTCCCAAGTGAAGCTAGGAGTACATTTGGAAATGTGACATGAATATAGAATTGAGAAATTAATGGGAGAGGACCATGTCTTCTCCCAAGTAAATCTGAAAGTACATTTGGGAATATGAGATGAATATATATATATTGATAATTAAATGGAGAAGAGTATGTCTTCTCCCAAGTAAATGTGAGGATACATTGGGGAATGTGAGATGAATATATATATTGATAATTAGTTGGAGAGGACCATGTCTTCTCCCAAGTAAATGTGAGGGTACATTGGGGAATGTGAGATGTAATTAAATGGAGAGGACCATGTCTTCTCCCTAGTAAAATGTGAGGGTACATTGGGGAATGTGAGATGAATATATATATTATTTGAAATAATGGAAGGAGACCATATCCTACCTAAGATTCAATTTGAGAAGGTAAGTTGGGAATTTGAGTAATAGAAATCATGAATTTTATATTAGACCAATATTTCTCAATATTTTTAGTTAATGTAAACATTAATAAAATTTGCAGGATAAGATTTAAGTGGGGCATTACACACACCATGAGTATCATATACATGAGACACAAGGTTTTTCACGTGGAATCTTTTTTAGGAAAAACCACCAAGCTTGTTATTGTTATTGATATAAAATAAGAGCACCTACTTTATTACATTAATTTATTTTGTGATCACCCACTCATAGGAAGCACAAACTCCCTTTGATTGTTTGCTAGCACCAACTAGGAGGAAGTACCAACAACCTTTGTTTGTAAACACCTGTCTAGCTTAACAGAAGCACCATGTGAAGCACCAACTTCATGGATTTGTTGTAAGCACCAACTTGTAGCTCCTTGGATTTTTGCAAGCACCAAATTACAGGAGGAACCAACCCCCAAGCCTTCTCAAGAACCCACTAAAGATGGAAGCATAAACTTCCTATATGTAGGCTCCAACCCACATTCAAATAAGAACTCAATATTCTCTATAATTTGGCAACCACTCTGCTTAATATCAACTCTGTTCTTTGCTCACTCTGCTCACTCTGCACACTTTGCATAATCTGCAACATCCCACTTATCTTCTCAACAACAGTCATTCATAACAATCCATGTAGCTTGATTCTCTGCTCTTCAGCAACGTTCCATCAACTCTCGACCTTTTGCTCTTCCACAAAATAGACTCATCTCTCAACCTTCTTTCTCTGCACATGAACCTTTATCCTTACTCACACATCGTAGGCACCTTTGGTCTTTCTCATAGCGCACAGGCACTTCAACCTTACACATAGAGCACAAAAAACATCAGCCTTTCTCACATAGTGGATAGGCACTTCAGCCTTACACACAGAGCACAGGAAATATTGGCCTTTCTCACATAGTGCAACTCTTAGGGTATCTTACCTATGCATAAACACTCTCAACTTTTTTCTGCAGAAAATGCACTCTCTTAGCCTTACATAGCAGTGCACTCACAAAGAGATTTTTCCACTTATCTCTCACTGGAAACTATGTTGCTTCCCCCAATTTTCTTATTTAAGCTCCTAGGTTTTGTTCGTTTGCTGCCCCGTATTGATGCTACCACTCTTTCCTGCATTCAACACTGTGTGATTGTACCTTGGCATGGCCCTTCAATTCTGCTTCTGCGTCCACCACTGCATTAAACAAGAGAATGGTCACTTAACTGTTTCTTCATACTGGTAATGAATACTCATTCCACCTACACACTCCACCAGGCACAGTCCTCTCTGTGAAGATATCTCCTATCATTGAGGCTCTCCATGCTTATTCATGGTTTCACAATACTTCAACATGGCTTCTCTGTGGACCATTTTCCTTGTTTCCTTGTCTCAGAGTTTTTCTGTTGATCCTTGACAGTCACCATTAATTCCAGCGACCAACTCCCTTGTGCCTTCATTCAATATTGCAGTTGCTGACCCATATGCCTTTAAATCTTTATGTTACACTATCAGAGCCCAATATATCCTATAATATTACAATAGTGCTATATCAGATCTTTTCCTTATCAAAACTTTATTCTTAAAAGACATTATGAAAACAATGAGTGTCGATGTCCTTGGCCCTTTTTTTAAGCCACTTTCTTAATCTTCACCATAGGGCCGCTGCCTGTGACCGTTGGTATAACACTCTGGTGCTAAGTCCTTTAGCATCCTGCCAGGGGACTTTCTCCTAGTGTTATTTCTCTGCGTCCTTAGTTTTCTTAGTTTCCTCTTAACCATGCGCTAGCCACATATCAGAGTCCCTCTCATCAGAACCTTTTTAATAACCATCTGTTATAAAGTTCTGATATCCTCAACGATCCGATCTCTGACTTTCGATATGATGTCATCACTTCCACGTGGTGAATCCTGAGTGGTGACATGTGTCACCAGATATGTCCCATTAGGGCCCCTCAAAACGCCAAAACTACCTACCGCATGTCCTTCCGTATTGCCACGTCATACTAATGTTAGCTGCCACTTGTCCCTTATCGGAGCCAACCAAACACTGCCATGTGTCCTTATCAGAGCCAATCACATGCTGCCATGTGTCCTTATAGGAACGAATCATATGCCTCCACATGTCCTGATAGAGGAGAGAGAAAAGGGCCCACACACATTTGGTTTTTCGTTGAAATTCTTTGTTATTTATCTTTTGGCATTCCCTACAGCTTTTAACGTTATCGACGTTTTAACCATGTTGAAACTTTTAAAAGGTTCTTTACTTTAAAAGTTTCGATATCGCAATACGCCGATCTCTAAATACTGATAAACCAAACTGTGATGTTGTGATACACTAGTATGTCCAAACTCCGATATGTGATTGCCGATATGGATGATCTATGGGGTTGCGATTACTGATATGCCTAATATGCTGATCTCTAATATGCGATCTCCAATATCCTGATGCTCTGATGTGTGATCGCTAATATCCCTGGACCTCTGATCTTTCGATATTCAATATGTTGGATCGTCAATTTCCATATTCCTTCCTGCTTAAGGCTTCAAATCCATGAACTTCAGTAAGCCATAATGTTTGAACCATGAATCCATTTATGGACTTCCACATATTATTGGAAAGATATTCCAGATCATTTTCCAATGGAGAAGGCCCAATGTAGTATTTGAGCCCATATGCTACCTCTAATATGACTCCAAATTCTATGCCACTCTTTTACTCCTTGACTCTTTAGACAACTGAAATCACACCCACCATGGTGATAATTTTATGGCTTCTTCATTAAGCCTATTGCTGTGATGATTTTCTACAAGAATCCTGCAGCTACCTTGAGATTGCATCGCGACCAACACAGTAGTTCAACATTTTATGGATTTTCCACTAAGCTTGCTGCTATGATGATTCTCTACTTAAATCTTGCAGCTAGCATAGGAATCCTTCTTAGCCATGAACAACCATGGGATTCCTCTAGGGCCATCACTGCGAACATATGCTACGACAAGCATCCAAGCTAGTCTGGTTGACATCAATGCCAACAAACTTGCAGATGCCTTTACTAGGCCACTATCCATCCAGACAATGCCAACTATCCAACAGAAAGGGCAAAGAACAAAGGCCAAAGCAAAAAATCGATTGAAATATAAGTATCATTATTTTATTTTAGTTTTAATTATGCATGTGAACTAAGATTCTAATTTAAGATGGTTGCGTTTGAGCCAATTAGATGTGATATGTTTATATATGATTATTTGATCAAATAACTAGTCTAATTTGTTGTGACAAGAAGTAAACATAATTGCAGGTGTACCTGATTAACGAGATACCAATGAGGTATGTTTGGGTTTGTTTTGAATTTAATGGCAATTATCTGCTTGGTATAGGAAAGCATTGTTGGAAATGCCCCATTTGGGTGGTTGAAACTGACTACAAGAATATTAGAAACAACAAAAAATGAATTGGAACACGAAAGAACATGTTGGTAAAGCACTTCAAGAGCAGGGCCATTGTGGGACACTGGTACCCAATAGTGTCCATTGATTTCCATGAGCATGTTACAACTGGTATGATGGTTTTGAGGCAGGGATATGCATTGGTTTTTGGCACCTTTTGATGCGAGGAAACCTTGCTAAGGGATGGATCACTTGAGCTATTGTGTAGCAGATAAGGGGATGCCAACAAAACTTGGAAGGTGTATGACTGCACAAAAGGGGTTGATCGGATTGCCCAAGGGATTGTGTAGCAGAGAAATAAATGGCGGGGAATGATTTTGTTTTTGTCACTAGCATTGACGAATAAAATCAGAAGCAAATTGAGAGTGTGCCCTGGAAAAATGATTCGGTAACTGTTCACTGAGGGGACAGGTAGCGCAAGGATGATTGAGCTGGACATTGGATGAAAACTTTGATTTGAATGTGGATTCTAGACTTCTTGGGAAGGAGGTGAATCCAAGTACTACAATTGAGGGTAAAAGTGTGAGCCTATGGATTCCCTTGTTGATTGATACATGCATCAGAACCTTTTATTTGTTGTTTAGAGCAAATGTGCATAAGTACATGTGGTTATTATTGTAAATACTGTAATGAGTGGTGTTATAAAGCTCCAGTAAACTATATGATTGTCATGTTTTCAATAGGATGCCATTATAAATACTGTAACAAGATGGGTTATAAAGCTCCATGGGCAGTATGTTTTGTTTTCAGTGGTTTGTTGGTCATAGGTGTCATAGAACATTGAGGATGGTGTTCCCCCAAGGGGGAGGGGTTTGTAACAACCCCTGGTTGAATTTCCATGTAAAAAATATAAGACCAAGATGATGGGAAACGTATTCCGAGTTGAATGGTGGGAAAAACATCCTAGTGGGTGTCACTTTTGGTTTATTTATGGCTAAGGAAATTGACAAAAGCATTGGCAAAGGCAAAGAGGCATTAGTTGGCATTTTATTTATGAAAATAAAGGAAAATAGGAGAAAAAGAAGATGAAGGGTCACAAATTTTCATGAGAGGAAAATGAATAAAATTTAGGCCTCAATGATAAAAAGGCTTTTGAGGATCAGTTCACAAAATATTGTCAGTTCAATTTTGGATCTCTCTTGTATTCTCTAACTCTCTCATACTCTTGCAAACTTATAGCATTCTTGGAGCACTCTAGTATTCACTTGGATTTAGAGAGAGAAGGCAAATGAAAGTAGGAAAGTACAAGTGATTAGGTGGATAACCAACTACATATGGATTGTTTGCAAGTTACTTATGGATGTGGTTTGAGTTACTAGTTTCTAGAGTCATTGGTTGGAACAAATCCTCTGGAAGCCCTGTAACAACTTGGGTAAAGTTCCTAGTTATGGATCCTAGGTTGGGACAAACGTTCCGGATCCCTTAGTGGGTTGAGTTACTAGTCCTTGGAGTTGGGTCAGACAGATGCTCTAGATCCTTTTAAGTTTGTGGGTTGAGTTATTAGTTACTAGAGCCGCACTTCGGACAAACACTCTAGAGGTGGGTAGAGACCAATCTGGTTGGTGTTAGTGATGTCCAACAGTGAGGTGGAATCACTGGTTGAGGGTTGAGGTGGCTAAACTTTGGAAGCCATGGTTTGGTTTTGTTTGTTTCATTCCATGAGATCCCAAATTCATGCTTGGAATATGGCATTGGGGTGATTGGCTGAAAGAAAGATTTGGTTCAACCCATTATATGGTTGGGTGGTACATGGAAGTCCCTGACTTGGTTGACATTTTCATATGTTAATAAGAGGTATTTTATATTGTGATCTATGAGCATATGCATTGATATGACGTTGATATTATGGCTAAGTTTGCATGGCTTCTATGCTGGTCATTTATTGGTTATATGTTGGTTATATGTTAGTTTTGTGATGTATATTTTCTATGGCCCTTGATATGTTTTGATTAGTTGATGGTTAATGAATTAATGATCTAACAAATTTTATTGCAGCTATTATGAGAGGGAATCAAAACTTGTTGGTGAATCTTAGATAAGTTTCAGAATCCTATGTTCAGATATGCATTCATGTCCTATAGATTACTTTTTCACCATATGTTTGATGAAATGACTGTCATGGTTAGGCCTGGTTAGGTCAAGTCCTTGATCATGTTTTTTATAAATGGTGTTGTACTGATGTTATTTATAATTTTGGAAAGTCTCACTAAGTTCTGGGTAGTGGTCTGGAGGCTAGCTTGAAATATCGACTCAGAATTCGAGACCACACTCTCTGAACTAGAAGTTTTGGGCCATAATCACACCATTGTAGGATTATGCATGTGGGTTGACACCTATAACTGCATGGATTCCTTTTCATGCATGCAGTTGTGGGCCCAGGTAATTAAAAAGGAAATCTAAATCAGGTTTTGGGCACTTTAAGTGGTTGTTCTGCCTCTGAGTGTCCTGTAAGCCATGTAGGATGTTAGTTTGTGGTTGGTAAGTTCCAGTTGTCGGCCCCACTTCCTTCATTGGATCTAGGAGGTCGAGTCATGTCATAATAGCTCTCAGTCTCATGTTTACCCTAGAAGATCGGTGAAATTGGGTAAATATGGGAGGGGGTTTACAATTATTTTCTTATTACTTACATCCATGAGTATAAGACAATTATTTTAATTCAAACTTTTAGAAAATTTGAATATTGTTTATATTTTGTACTGGTTATTTTTTTTCCAAAGATTAAAAAATAAATAGAATGTCATCACTAGCAAGTGAAGCCTTCTTTCTAGAATTGTCTCTCAAATATTCTACAATGTACTCTTCATCTTCTTTGTTAGTGGGTACCACAACATCAACAAAAGAGTTCCTCATAAAACTTTTTGTAGCATTAGGAATTCTTGTGATGAGTCCCTACTTGTTGTTACATGTTTCAACTTTTGTAGCCTAATTTGGCATCTTGTCATAAGCCACTAGTATGCCCACTTTTGTATTTATACATGCACTTAATTTCCATAATTATGGTTATCCATTTCATAATTTCTTATAGAGTCATTGCTTATGGCAATGTGGGAAGCTCATTCTCCATACATTCAATTGCAAGGAGTACGGAAATTGAATAGGGTTGTTGCTATAACGAGAGTAGGAGTTACCTATAACAACTTCATTTTTAGACAAGATCCTTCCTATGATTAGTAGTTTCCTTGTTGGTGAGTGGAGCCCTCACACAAGCATTAGAAAGTGGATTTTTTCTTTTTCCAAACACTTTGGGCCTTGGTTACATTTTTATTTTCCTAATTTTAATTGCTAATGTATGGTTACATACTATTTTTGAAATTGTTAAGGTTTGTTCACTTGTAAGGTTTGTTTTGTTTCTTAGGGTTTCTCAGGTGGATCCTTAATTCTATGCTTGCTATTATTTGCTCCCAGTATAATCAAAGTTTCACTTTAGGGATAAAAAAATGATTAGGCCTACTATAATATTAACATTAAAATCACCTCTTATCACATATGAATTTAAAATAGAGCTATGATACAATACGATATAGAGAAGAAGAGCTTAAAAAAATCAAGGAAAATGATGAGGAGTCTTTAGATATTATCATGTGTTGACTACCTGGTTAAATTACATTGGGTTTCTTGGCAAAATTTCCAAGGCTAATGCATCAACACCACATAAAATATCTAGGGCATAGAATATTGTTTTTTTCCTCCTAGATTTTTAATGGAATTCATCATCAAAGAGGCTTCCAAAAAACCATTTTTATATTAAGTTAATATTCTCATAAATTGGGGATGAGAGAATTTATGCATGGAAACTAAAGAATGAGACATGTTTCCCTCTAGACATATGCTCCACCAATTGATCTGTAATTTTCCGTAGATATTCCATTGCACAGTTTGTCAAAACATATATGATAAATTTTTACTGAAAGCATGACATCTATACTATGAAGGTTATTTTCCTAGGACTTATGGATTTATTAAGTTATTGCTTTTATGCATGTAATATATAAAATAAAAAATATAGAGAAGAGGCAAAAATACAGTCATTCACAACCATAATAACATAAGATATGACTTGGGAAACGCATTCGAGAGAAAACCTAGCTGGAAGGTGTGGTTGGTCTGCTCTCTCTTTTTCTAGATGTAAATTGATGTAAATACAAAGAACTGAGACCTATGTCTTGTGGGTTACTACAATGCACAAACCCTATCTCTCTCTCTCTATTAATCTACTAATCTTTGAAACAAAATGCACTCGAATAGAGTAGAACCCCTTTTCCTCTTAGTGTCCCGATAATAACACAACCCAATAGCCTACTAGTGGTTAGGTTTGATTGCTTTAACTCTTAACTAGAGTTACAATATTAAATATTCTAGAGTATTCTTCATCATGACCACGTGACTAGCCCCTTTTCCATGAATAATGAGGGTTGATGTGGCATATTCTTGAAGCATGGCTCTTAATATAGGAAGGCCAACTTCTGAGTGACATAACTTTAGTGGCAAAGCTTTACCTCCAAAAAACATCATTTAATTCCACAAACTACTTTTGGAAAGTTTCATACCCTAATTTTCCAAACTAAGAACTGTCTATAAAAATGGTCTTGTGAGCTTATTCCTCCACTTTTTAAACTCCAAGAACATCAATATGGATGAAAATAATATAATGATCTAATTCGGATCATATGTCTCCATTTTGGGAGGATTTTGGTCTTGAAAAGGTTTTAATAAATAAGGTGACAAAAACTTTCCTCCACTTTCTCTCAGGTGTACCATTTAGACTTGCCTAGGAGTTATCCTTTCAAACCAATCTACAAAAGGTCATATTGCCCCTTTCTTTTAGATATGGACCTCATTTGTAAAGTTTTATCCTCTGTCAACTTTGCTTGAGCATATGATGTTGAATCCTATACAAAAGGCAACGCATGTTCCTCTTCCTGATCTAGCATGGAAGATTCATAGAGATTCCAATTCTCTGCATTCACCACTAAGTAAATGCACATGTATGGGGGTAGACTGAGTTTATCATTGTTAACTCCCACCTTATCCACTATCTCAAACAAACCATATCACAGACCCTCGATTTACTTACCAGGACCCTTTAGCCTCTCCTTGTTCAATTGTAACCATATTTTGTCTTCCACCTTGAATAAATTCCCTATTTTGTGTTGATCGTTCCTAACCTTGTATTTTTCATGTGATTTCTACAATATCTTCTATATATGTATATGGATTTTTCCGATCTTCTCAACAATTTTTTTCTACCCTTAATGCATCCCCTGTAAGGTCCTCCCTTTCTCCTCAGTTGTAGTTATATGCAATATCCAAAGGTGAAGGTGAAAAATATCCAACACATCTTAATGAACCTATCAACTACCATGAGTAGGTAGTTATGTCCCTTCCTAGTTATTGGTAAACCTCCCATAAAGTCCATTGAAGTGATTTCCCAAGGACAAGTGGATATAGGTAAGGGATGGTATAAACCTTGTTTCCTGTTACTAGGCTTACTTGTACAACAAAACATACATCCTCTTATGAACCTTGCTACCTATTCTTGCATCCTAGGCCAATACATATACCTCTAGAAGTTGGTCATTGTCTTCCCTACACCAAAACCACATTTGATATTGGAGGTGTGAGCTTCTTTGATTCACTTTAGTTGCTCACCTTTAGGAACACGTAACTTATCTAACTTGTAGAGTAACCCGCTATGGATATGGTAGTCAACTATGATGTCACCATTATGGACATGAATATGGCTTTGCAACTTTTGAAACACCTCCTTGAACCCCTCATTCTCTGTGTATGCTTCTCTATATGCATCATGGGTGAAATGCTAGATGTGCATAAGAGTTCACACATTTATGATCTTTGATGTGGATGGCCTTAAAAGAATTTTAGCCAAATTGTTTGTGCTTCCCTTATTGTACTTGATCACTAAATGAAAATGTTGTAGAAGCTCATCCATTTGTAATGCATGGTTTGCTCTAGGTTACTCTAGGCTTGCAAGTACTATAGTGGTTTGTGATCTGTGGATTACTATCTCCTTTCGCATCTTATAATGTTTCCACCTCTTCAGAGCTTGCACCAGGGCATAAAGATCCTTGTCATAGGTAGGGTAGATTCCCCATGAAATACTTCATAATGGTAGCATATGAGTCTTTCTCGCTACATCAAGACCGCTCCAATTTCATACCCACTCACATTTGTCTCCACTTTGAAGAGATGCTGGAAGTTTAGTATTGTTAGAATCGATGCTTGGCTAATCTTCTTCTTTAACTCCTAAAGGGCACTTTATTGGCCCTTTCCCCACTAAAACCTCTTTCAAATTGTTGGTATAATGTGGAGTGGTGTTTCCAGTGCTGAAAACGAGGCTATGAATTTATTCGAGTACTGTTTTTCCCTAATGAAACTCCTAGGCTCATAAACATTAGTAGGAATTAAATACTTCATGATGGCATCCATATTAGTAAGATATATATTATAATCTCCTCTACTGATCACATATCCCAAATACACCAATGATTATTGTGAAAACTCACACTTCTTGAGTTTCGCTAGTCGTTGATGCTTATTTACTATCTATAGTAGCTAAATAAAATGTGATATGTTCTCCTCACAGGTATCATTATATATCAATAAATCTGATCCGAACTTAAACAAGAATGCAACAAATTATAGAGATAACCATAAACACAGATATGCAGTGGAAATAATATTTCATTTCATTAATGTAAAATACTGAAATATGCCTACAAACAGTGATGGAAATAAACCAGCTAGGGCGATGGTAGCTTATCTTTGAGAAGAGATGTGGTGGCTACATGCCTCTAAACCGTCTTACAATGAGGCTCAAGGGCCTTTTTATCATTGAACATAAGAGAAAACCCTAAACAACCAAAACCCTAACCCAAGGAGATGTAACACCAAGAGTTTGTGGGCCTCGTTGGGGTGAGTTGGACAGCCAACTTCCCGGGGTCGCTTGTGGGCCTCGTTGGGATGAGTTGGACAGCCAACTTCCCGGTGTCGCGAATTGGTCATGTTATCTCCGTTTGACGTGCATGATAGCCCATTCGAAAGACCTCTCTGAGGACTACAATGGAAAAGACAATTTTTTTGACAAAAAAATCGCTGGCGGTAGATTTCCCAAAAAATGTCGTTTAGGGCCTCAAAACGGCTCCGGAAGTTTAGGACCCGAAAAACTGCTAAAAATAGTAAACTATGCTATAATTAAGGAAACTGAAAAAACTAAAAGAAGAACTGGAGGGGATCCAAGTGGAATTAGCGGGTGGCCACCAATATCCACCTGGATCATTCCTCCCCCCTTAGGAAGCAATGGTCCCCATTGCGTTAAGTTCCTCCATGAGATGAGGGAACTTCTGCTGAACTTGGTCCCTGGTAAGCCACTTGCCCTGGTGAAGGAGTTGTCCTGCTTTGAAAACTCGATACAGTTGGATATTCTACTGGCGAGTGTGTTTGATCTGTGTGTCCATGATTCGATCAATTGCAGCTTGTTCCATGCAATCTGGATTTAACTTTGTGGGTGTGAGTTGTTTTGCAATGTCAGACATGTCTAGTAATGGTGGGAAGTATGGCCGAAGGCGGTCCACATTGAACACTGGGTGCAGGCCAAGGAATGGGGGAATGCTGAGCTCAAATGCATTATCTCTCACAACCTTGGTAATGGTGTAAGGACCATATCGGAGTGGTCTGAGTTTTCGATATGCTCCGGTAAGGCGTTCCTTTTACAAATGCAACCAGACTTTGTCACCCACCTAAAACTTGTGTGGCACCCGATGTTGATCATGTCGTTGCTTGTACTTAGCATTTGATTTCTCAAGAATGTCATGGACTTGCTGGCAAATATGTTGGATGTGCTCAATGAAGTTGTTTGCCGTATCTGTTTTGGACTCGACATGAGCATAATCTGTGTGAGTAGTTGCAAATTGCATGGCCACATCGATCGGGCATAGTGGCTGGAATCCCAAACCCACATGAAAAGGGCTGTGACCAGTCGAGCTGTGGAGAGCCCGGTTGTAGCTCTGCTGAACATAGGGGAGGCTATCATCCCATGTGCGTGGATGCTTTGAGTTGTACATGCGCAGAATGTGTACGATCATCCTGTTGACAATCTCTGTTTGGCGATCAGTTTGAGGATGGAAGGCTGTGGACTTAGTGAGTTTGGTGTCCAACATCGATCAGAGACTGGACCAAAATGTATTGAGGAACCTGCTGTCCCGATCTGAGATGATAGACTGTGGGATCCCAAACTGTACCCACACTCATTCAAAGAAGAGTTTAGCAGTGGCTTCTGCTGTGATATTCTTCTTGCAGGCCGCCATAATGGCCATCTTTGAGAACCTGTCGACGACCACAAAAACACAGTCATTTCCATGCTTAGTGGAAGGAAGGCC
>APFE030459642.1:119049-131027 GCA_000404065.3 Pinus taeda | reverse complement strand
CATGGTCAACTATGTTTTTGGATGCCCAGTGATAGGTTTGTACTGTTGACCAGAAGTTCTGATAGGGAGAATCAGTCAAGAAGCCATCTTCTTGATTGGTTGCATTGGCATTTTGATATAGTTTGATGTATATTGTCTTGTAAGAAACACAGGTGGTTGTCATCATGATTTCAAATCTTGATGGACTACTGCCCTTCAATAAGCTTTGTAAGTTCTTGTTTTCGTTAAGTCATTCATGAGTCATTTATGAGTCATTTTTCAGTCAAGTTTTCATTCAATAAATGAGTCAAATTCTTGTGTCGTTTGCCGAAATAATGACTCCATCGCCCAATGGTTGAAAGCACTGGTCTGCTCTCCCAGAGGTCTACGGTTCTTGGAACCTCCAAGGAGCTACCATCCCCATTGGAGCCAATGTTAGTGTCAGTCTTTCCATCCTTCCTCCAGTGATCAAATATTCTCTTACAAAGTGGTCTCAGAGTGTCAAGGTCAAATTTTGTCATTTCAGTGAGTCTTCAAGCAAAATTTGGTCACTAGGCATTAGGTCTAGGGTTTGCTCTCACTCTTTTCAAAGTTTCCCAAAGGCCCATCCATGTCATCATTCAGATGATTCTATCATCATTCATAGGGTTTTCATTATCATCTCAGTGTCTAATGAGTCATCTTACACCTTGTCCATGCTTCAGTTGTGCCTTGGCAAGTTCATTTCCCTCTCCTAAGGTTTTGAAGCCAATTTCTCTTGGACGGTCAAATCATCAGCAAAACTTGTATCCAGATGTTCATACACCTTCCGCTATCCTTAAAGTACCTTATCGAACACTTCCCATCCCTTAGATCCGCCAAATTCCTCATTTTTCCACAAACCCTAGTTTCTAGCTACAACCTGGCAATTTTCTAGGTTGGGCCTGTGTTTTGCCCTTTTGGACCCTTTCCCCTCACTCAATCTCCAATATTCCACTTTCCCCTGCTCCCCAACATCCCTCCCCACTCCCAAAAATTTCCCCAAGAATTTAGAAGCCCCCTATCCCCTTCATTTCGCTCCATTTCGACAAAATTCCTTGTTTCACACATCGGGACAATTCACACTCAAATGATGTTCCAGAGCAATAAAAGATGAATTTGGGAAAACTGAGAGAGGTTTTTGTCCAAAAAATTCCAAAGAAGAAAATCCTCCACTTTTTTCACATGTGTCATGGTTTGATAGAAATGTCAAAGAATACTGTTGCCTCAGGAGAATCAAGGGCACCTCTGAAGTGACCTTGGGAAAATAAAGTTTTTTCTTAGCTTGGTTGGCCAAATGATTTTCTTGATGGGTAAAATGATAACTAGACACAAATATATTTCCAATGAGCTATCATGAGCTCAATTTGGGGTTGAGAAAGGCATTCAAAAGTTGACTGCAACAACACTCT
Organism: Pinus taeda; assembly: GCA_000404065.3. Classification (NCBI taxonomy): domain Eukaryota; kingdom Viridiplantae; phylum Streptophyta; class Pinopsida; order Pinales; family Pinaceae; genus Pinus; species Pinus taeda. Next base: position 129,618 of record APFE030459642.1, on the reverse strand, counting down.
TCCTTGAGGCAGCCTCATTTGGCACTTTTTGACAAGTATTGGGAGATTTGATTTTTTACAAGGAAAATGAACTCCAAATTGAAAACTTCTAGTTGGGTTGGAAATTAGACTCAAATACCTTTCCAACAAGCTATCCTGCACCCGATTCCGACACCGGGAAGGCCTCCAAAAGCCTTCTGCAAAAGGAGCGACCCGTCAAGACTGAAGTGAGACCCGTCAAGCAGGCGCGACCCGTCAGGGTACCTCAACTAGTGTAAATTTTGTATGGGCGCGACCCGTCAGGAAAGTGAGACCTGTTGGGCAGTGAACGCGACCCATCAACGTACCATCTAGATGGAGGGTCTTTCTAGTTGATTCCAATCGAAGGAAATGACTAGACTACTCGGAGGAGGTACTGCATAAACGACTGGACGAACCTCTTGAACTAGGGAACTTTCCTCCTGTTGTAAAGGAATGGGTGGATTTCCCCCATATTCATCAGACTCTGTATTAACAAAAAGAATTTGAACGGTTTCATTCTCATTCTATTTGGAAATTGTATCATCTGAAGGTAGACCTTCTGATGGCAAGACTAGGTCGACTGCCATCTCGACCTGTTGACTTTGGTATGATATGGAATCAAAAGGTTTACTTTCAATGATAGACGTTTTGACCAGCAATTGAGTTATGTCAGTCGGATTTTCAACTAGTGATGGACTTGGCAAGAGTTTCATGTATCCAGGCGGAAGTCGCTGTAGTGAAGCAAGACGATTATCCAAGACACTTTTGGCTTCGTCCAAAAAAGGACAATGGTGAAGGGCATGATTGCCTTCACACAACCCACACGGAAATCTGAACTTTCCTTTTTGTCCATTAACTTCATTTTCACTAGTTGATGGTGTGCTGTCAACATGATCGACAGAGGTTGATGACACCGGACAGTGCAAACGGGGAGACCATTCTCTCAAGATCCGCAGAATGCAAGGACAATCTCGATGAAAGTGGTTTCCTTTGCAAATTATGCATGGAGATTTGGGTTTGGAAGGTTCGGTGTGCGTATTTTCGCCGGATGATGCATGGTTGCCCCCTTGTTTGACTAACTTCTTCTTCTTCTTCTCCTTCCCTTTCTTCTTCTTCTCAGTTGGTTTTTAGTATCACTAGTTTCACCAAGTGAAGAGGAAGAAGGAGAGGGAGAAACAAACGAAGTAGAAGGTGAAGGGACAACTTCGGTATCATTTGGTTGCTGAGGAATTATGGTGTTTTGAACGACAGAGGTTGAGAATAGCCATACTGGTAGGCCAATTGTGATTCCCGGAAGGGACAATGTAGCCATATATGGAGCACCAATATCTCCCCAAGAAGAGAAAGGACTAGGATTCCCCCAAGGGGAATTCCTTGATTGGTGGACTCTATTAACTCAATCTAAGATCAACGAAGGAACAGGGATGTATTTCGAAATAAATAAATTTTATGACGCTTTGACACAACTTTGCCTTTTCAATTTTTAAGAGTCGAGAAAAAGTTAAAGATGACTCTAGTCGCCTTCTATTTTTAATGAGCCTGAAGTGACAAATGCTCAGATGGACCTTTTCTTTTAGGGAGATGAAAAGGAAATAAATTGACTACTCCAGAAATCTAAACAGATGGATTACCAAACCAATCGCAAAACTGCAATATACACCTCGGTAGTAAATTAAAGAGAAACTACCAAGGACTTTACGTACGACAATCAATCTTTCCGAATGTTGTGTTCAGTGCATTGTGATTGATAGGGCGACAAACACGGCTTCTTAAGGATAAAGGATATCAGCCTATTGTGGTCTCCCAATATATACTCGACGGTACGGGGAGCACAAGTCCGTACTGGCACTTGTCGTATCAAAGATGAGGAATCACCCAACCTTCAATGAAATTGATAGTTACCAAGTTTTATGATGCCGGAACATGTCTCTAGCCTAGACTTCTAGATGTCTTGCGTTAGGTTCCAAGGCATTTTTATGTTCGTTGAGGTTTATTTTAGAGTTGATATTTTTTAGAAGTTTGTCTTTCAAGGTTCACCGTGTGATGTAGATGTAAAATTCCTAAATATGCAATCTAAAATGATAAACAGTCGTTTGTTTTTCTTTTAGCAATGAAAATCCTAGCTACTAAGGAAAGAAGAGTATGATTCTTTCAACAGAGAGCAAAGAGCACACACTAAATGCACTTTTCCTACATCGTTTTCCGCATGCAGTCTACATGCAAATGCACATGCATGTATTTATTTATTTATTTATTATTTATTTTTTCTGTTTCCTTAATGTGAGAATGCCAAAAAGGAAAACTAAGTACAGATCTGAACTATTTTCTTCAAAGCGACACTTCAACGATTTCTTTTCAAAATGAAAGGAAGAATAAAACAACACTTTCGATTTCGAGTGGAAAATTGCTTTCGATACTTCAAATATTGAAAATTTAAATCAAATACAATGACAAAATTACAATAGACTATCTAGAGGAGGAATACTTTACGACACTCTTCTTCTTGATTCAAAACGACAGTTACGACACGTTTGAATAAAAAATGACAGTTTGATTAAGCTACTCTTGACAAAGGAGGACTGTAAATGATGAAAAATACATTAAAAAAATTCACAAACCCTGATCAATGGAGGTTGAATAATGTAAAGGAAGAAGGCTTCAACAATGAGATACTGATCATAAGCAGCGAAACTACTGAATAGAGCTGAAAACAAGGAGAAAAAACCAAATTCCAACGAGGAAAAATAGTATCATTCAATCATCGCACCTGTCCTTAAGGGAAACAGGGATGCATCTCACCTGCAACACATGGAAGGTGTGATGCATACAAGCTGCCAGTTACAGACAGTGTGATGGACCAGGGAACGAAACTGAGTTTGGTTTTTGCTCAAAATTTGCAGCTAAGTTCAGTTATTTCAGCTAAGCTATGATAGAAAGTAAAAATAAAGTATAGGGGTATGATCTTAGGAGGTTATTGAGCCACCACAAGGGAACTTAGGATGTTTGCAAGTCAGATGTTTAGTTCATAAACCAACTAGAGATTGACTGAAGCAACATTGATCTACTTTGCACTTGCATAGCAAGAGTAGTTCGAAGGCCAGCTGGCTAACTTAAGGCTCCCTCTGTAGTTTATAAAGAAAACAACAATAACAAACAAACAAACTATTCGCTCCCCAATGGAGTCGCCATTTTGTTTCAGGGAAAACTAGTGTCTTTTCAATCTGCTAGTCCCACTAAGACAAGTAGCTATCTTAGAAACAAACAATCAAAGCAAATTGTGATTTCCTTTATGTATGATAGATAAGATAGAAGCAAAGATCACCAACCTGAATCTTCCGCTTCGCTCCTTGCTTGTTTCCTCTCTCCCTTGATAGAGCTTGCCACTCCTCTCCTACTTGTTCCACTTTAGAGAATACTTATAGAGGGAAAGCAACAAAACACCATCAAAGCATCTTGATATATAATACTATAAACAATGCAGAATCAGAAATACATTGACCATACAATTGCTTTAATAAATAACAAGATTCACGAATACAAGATTATATGGAGGAAAACTCAAATAACTTTATTAATAGTAGAAGAGAGGATTACAACCCAGTTGTCTGATCCAGCATCATCCTCCCGACATCAAAGCCCTCTTCACCTCATGAAAAGCAAGATCACCCAACAATACAATGTTCCTTCTCAAAGAGAAACCAACAACACTTACAAATTACAAAATTCCAGCCTTCAGATCTCTCAGATGAGGGATCCATCTATAGATGTCTTGCAAGGGGGTGAGTCAGCTCTGGGTTTTTGATTAGTGTCATTCCACTGATAGTTCTTGGTTCCACTTGGAGATTTCTTTGATCTCTTACTCATTGTTGGGCGAATTCAGAGAGGAAAGTGTCTTAGGAGAAGTTTTTAGAAGATTCCATGAGCATCCACCTAGAAAATTGTCTCTGCCATTTGTCTCTTCTCACTCATCGCACCCCACAGAAGGCTCTTTTAGTATGCATCGCACCTGGCTAGTGTAGAAGTGATTATGCATTGCACCTTGACCATGGAGCAGTCAGTATGGTCCAGTTTTGGCCAGTTTTGAGTAGTTTTTTAGGTGGACCTTCTGGGAAATGATGTGATCAATTGACCATGATCCTTTAGGGTAGGAAACAATACTTTTAGGGGTTAAAGAGCCCTTGGTTTATCGACATATATGATTAGGGTTGCAATGCCAAATATGTCTATGACAGTTATGGAAGAAGGCATTCCAATTAAATATGGGCTATTCCTCGCAGGAATGGTGAAAAGAAATAGGGGCTCGGAAGGCAGTAGAAATTGGTTGAGTGTTGGTCAGTGCATGCTTGTGAGGCAGAGAGTTGATCATAGTTGTGTAAAATTGTTCTTGTGAGAACAAGCTTTGTATTATCACTCATATTTTTGATTAATGCAATAGATAGTAGGGTTTTGAGCAGTGGATTTCCCAGGATAAAAAATAAAAAATGTGTTATGTATCTTTGATTATATTCCTCTTGTCGATTATTGTTTTCATCAATCATTGGTTTCGAGTAGATTCTTGTCTTCTGTTTTAGTAAATTACATGAACTGTGTATCTACATGAAAATCTACATTCATCACCAGCTACATTTTTTCCAGAAGAGTTAGTTGAAGTTTCATCAATTCCTATTCATCCTAAAATACAATTCTCAATATTATATACTTGACCTCAAAGAAAATTATGAGGTTTATTCCCTATTTTATTTGATATATATAAAAGGAGAATACCTAAGCATGAACTCGAAGCTATAATTTATTGTTCTTCTGAATCTAGTCCTAGAACATCAACAAAAACTAGTCCCAGAGCTTCATCTGAATTCACTACTTTTACAAACCTTTTGTTTCCTTTGGAATAAGTTAACTTGGAAACTAATCCTATTGCATCTCAAATAGTAACTCCAAATAATTCAACATCTATCTCACTAGTTCCATCTTCCTCTTCAGCCCTTCCACTTTCAATCCCTCTACCCCCGATTATCCATCTTACAGGATCACCTCCTCCAGGCCTCTCATCACCTCACACATCAATTTCAAGTTCATATTCCCCTAGATCACCTACGGCAGGTCAACCTTGGTTAGTTGTTAGGCCTATCGTTATTCCTAGAAATCAACATGATTTACCAAACCATTCCGAAATATGGCACCCCAAGTATGATCTCGATGGGCCTATTATTGCTAAAGAACACATTAAACAATTCACGTTATCTTTGAAATTAGGAGGAGTTCAACATGAAGATCAAGTTTGAAATATTTTTCCATTCACATTTGAGGGAAAAGCTACATCTTGGCATTTCACACTAGCTAATGATTCTATCACAAGTTTGAATATTTTTGAAAAACAATTTATCAAAAAGTGTGAAGAAGATAAAACTAAAGCATCTCTAATTCTATAACTATAAAAAATTATGATGAATCGCAGTGAATAAATCAAGGATTTTAATTAAAGACTACTTTCTATCCTATTGTAGCAGCTACAACCACCCTCCAAAATTTTTCCTTTGCTTTGTTTTGGAGCCTCCCTCCTCAAACCTTAGCAACATGTCTTGCACTACTTAGGTACTTGTGTTTTTATTTGAAGTTATCTTTCACTTTATAACTTTTGTTCGCTAACTTGTTTTTCTGACCAACCACAAGCTGACCCCATGACTTAGTTCACATCCGGTTCTTGCACTGTCTTGGAAAACTGCACAATCCTAGAGGGCAACCTGCCTTGCTCTCAGGAATCTCGCAGTCAACCTTGCTCTCTAGAAATGCACAAAGAAATCCGACAGACACCATTGCTCAAAGAAATTATGCAGAACATCCCAACACTAGGTTTCAGCTCAGGAATTGCGCAGAGCCAGCTGACATCTTTTCTTCAGCTGGGAAATTATGCAAAGCATGAGAAGCAGCAAGAGCCACTCGACCCAATAATTTTGTAGAAGAATTCCTCATGTTGTTTTCTGATGCATGTGTGACAAGTTTCTTGGTTCCCTCCATAATTGCACAATATTCCCATGCATGCATGGTAGTATTTCCTGAAAAAAACTAATATAATTAAATAAAAATTAAATTAAATTAAAAAAAAAAAATCTATTTAATGGACACCCCAGATCTCATTCTATCTTGGAGCTAGAGCATTCCCAAGGCATCCAGGAACCTTTGGCATAGTCGACACAAATTTTCGGGTAAGTTTTTATTTTCAAGTTTTTTGCTGCTTTTTCTGTCACTTTTAGTTCCTTGGTTTGTGTGAGTGATGTTTTCCTTGTTTTATTGAACGAACATTGGCGTTTTAGATTTTTTTAACTTATAGAATTATTGTTTCAATTTTTGCATTGTCTTTCCTAAGTGTTGCATGCATAACACTGGTTTTGCACGAACGGTCATTATTGCGGCGACCCTCTCCACCAGCTTTATTGTTCATCCTTTTAATTGATTTCTACATTGGTTTTGATTGCATCGATGATCATTCACTCCTATATGTACCATCCTTCTCTTATACTTTTGTATCTATTTGTTTTCAAGTTTCCCTTGGGCAGATCTAGGCTGCTTAGCTAAGATATTGCTTTCCTTGACATGCTCTACGCATTCCTGAACTCAAGGCTCTGCCTTGGCTCTAGGAATTGTGTAGAAGTTGATTGACACTGGCCTCCAACAATGCTCTACATAGTTCTAGGAGACACTTCCCAGCCTTTCCCACTAGGATTGCACAATGTGTAATCCCAGCCAACAGTAAAGTTGGACTGAACTGCGCATTGCACAATTCTAATCCACAGTCAACCCAGTTGGACTATGCTCTGTGCAGTTCCAATATGCAATAGGTTTCACTGGCAGTTGGGACTGCATAATACGTAGTTCCAACTGATCGTCTACCAGCCTTGACAGTCATCACTGCACAATCTTTCCCAACAATCACCCGATTTGTTGCATGATTGATCCTTGAAGTGCATTGCATTTTTTAAACTAACATTTTCTTGTCGTGAGTTTCCGCTCTATCTACAAGTACATCAGTTGTTGAGCAGTCTCTTAGCAATACAGGAATCATGGTTTCCAAGAGAGTTGGATCAAATGACATTGTAGAGAGTAGCACTGGAGACGTGGTTGAACATGTGCCAATAAAATTTCCCATATATGCAACACACAGTTGTTCGTAGAGAAGGACATGAAGATCACATGGCAAGAAATAAAGAACATATTTGCAAGCACTTTCAAGGAAGATCTGGAAGATCGACAAGTCTATGTCAACATTCACAAATCAGGCTTGTACAAGATTGAATGCAGGTACCCTGCCTTCTTGTGCGCGAATATCATTCACTGGGTTGTATCACATACCGATCCTGAGATGATGACATTGAGGAACACCAGTGGGACACAACATGTCACCTTGAGGATAGAAAGATATCAACAGATGTATCACTTTCCGTAGCCATCGAAGTTTAGGACGACACCTAACCAGGTTGTAGGTTTTAACCCTATACAAAAATTACCTACATATGAATTCTAAAATATAGAAAATAAACAATGCGAGAGCATAACACATAAAACACATATACACAGAGATTTTCCCCTGGATCCCAAAACCGGGACTACCAGCTTGATTTTTCACTATGTTCCTTTCAATGTTACATTACATATTTATACATGTTGAAGCATCCAATACCATGGACCTAAAACCATCGCGTTCAAAACCATGGACCGAAAACCATAGGTAGGTTCGCCCAACCTAATATAGGGTCCAAAAAAAAATTCACGGGGTGCTGCCCTAGACCCCGTAGAGGGGGGCTACCTGCCCCCCTCAAACCCCCCAAACAAGGGGGGTTGCCGCCCCCCTTGTGACCCCCCCACTGCGCAATCGACACAATGAAGGGGGGGACTCCGCCCCCCCTCTAACCCCCCAATTCACTATGTAGGTTAGTTGTGGAAAGAATATAATACAACCCGACGTTCTCCCACTTGTTGTTTTCTTTCCACAGGGGGCCACAAGAGAGCTTAGTCATTTTTCTAGCCCTGAAACGCCGATTGTTTCTCTACACCAAGAGAAATTCTCAGAGCTCACAAATTTTGTCAATGCATCTGCAATATTCTTCAAAGTGTCCACTTTTACCAGCAACACCTTAACATCAATGTGCTTTGTCTTTGAATGGTAAGCAGGGTTCTTTGCTAAGAAAATTTCATTTTGGTTGTCACAATCTATCCTTATAGCTCCTTGTACGAACCCCATACTTGAACACAATCTCCGCAACTAAACTGCTTCCTTTCTTGCATGAGTGGCTGCCATGTATTCTGCTTCTGTAGTTGATAGTGCCACTACAGATTGTTTCTTACTCATCCAACTGACTACACCTCCAAATAGGTTAAACACATACCCACCTGTAGATCTTCTCTGATCTAGATCTCTAGCCTAGTCTGCATCAACAAAGCCACGAATATCCAACACTCTGTCCAATCTTGGTCTTCCTTAATAGCACAAACCATAATCACTAGTGCCACACAAATACCTGAAACCTGCTTCACTGTTGTCCAGTGCTCCTTCCCTGGTTTTGACATAAACCTGCTCAATACTCCCACTACGTGTGTAATGTCTGGTCTAGTACAAACCATTGCATACATCAGGCTATCGACTGCACTTGCATATGGAACACGGGACATATCTTCTTCCTCTTCTTGTGTCCTGGGACACTATTTAGCAGATAACTTTACACCTACAGGAATACGAACCTTCACCGGTTTACTATCCTACATATTAAACCTCTACAGTATTGTCTCGACATACTTCCTTTGGTTTAACCAGAGCTTCCTCTTTGCCCGATCTCTTTTAATTTCCATGCCCAAAATATAGTTTGTAGCACCGAGATCTTTCATGTCGAATTTGGAGGACAATTGGGTCTTCAAATCCTGGATAATTTCTTTGTCATTTCCAACCAACAACATATCATCCACATACAAGACCAGATAAATAACACGGTCACCAATTAATTAAAATACACACAATGATCTGCTTTGCTTCTGGTGAAGCCAAGTCCCCGTATAAAATGTATCAAATTTCTGATACCACATCCTTGGTGACTGTTTTAACCCATACAGAGACTTCTTTAACTGCATACTAGTTCTTTCTTACCCTTCACCGCAAAGCCTTCAGGTTGCTTCATGTAGATTTCCTCTTCCAAATCCCCGTGAAGAAATGTTGTCTTCACATCCATCTGTTCTACCTTAAAATCAAAGGCAGTAGCAACAGATAAAAGTAATCTAATAGAAGTTACCTTGGCAACAGGAGAAAAAATATCACCAAAATCAATTCCCGGCACTGGGAATAACCTTTTGCTACCACCGAGCTTTGTATTTCTCCACCTTCCCTTCTGCATTTGTCTTTTTCTTGAACACCCATTTGCTGCCAATGGGTTTCCTTCCAATCGGCAACTCCACCAGATCCCAAGCCTCATTTTTGTGCAAAGATGCCATTTCATCAACCATGGCCTCTTTCTAGAGTTTTCCATCCTCTGAATCTACTGCTTTCTTCACAGTTCTGGGATCATCATCAGTAACAGACAAAGCAAAATTTGAATAGAAAACAGATGGACTATACCTTTCTAGCTACCTTCTTTCTCGAACTGATCTTCTCACAGCCGGAGTTTGTGGCTCTTCATGTTCTGATTCCTCCTCTGCTACAGAGTCTGATTCTTCCTCCTTTAGTTCAAACTCTATCTTCTCAGGTTCCTTTGGTTGGAATTCATGTTTAATAACATCTTTCACCTCTCTGAACACCACATCTCTGTTTTACACAACCTTCGTGGTTGCTGGATTCCAAATCCTATAACCCTTTAAACCATCCTTATACCCAACAAAGATGCACTCTTCAGATTTACTATCCAACTTGGTTTATTTCTCCTTTGGAACATGTACATATGCATCACATCGAAATACCCTCAGATGTGAAAGAGAGGGTTTCTTACTAGTCCATACCTCTTGTGGAGTCTTATCCTCCAACGTTGATTAATGTGATCTATTGACCAGGTAACATGCTGTCTCCACCACCTCTACCTAGAATTCCTGTCCTAACCCGACACCACTGAGCATGCTTCTTGCCCTTTCCATCAATGTCTTGTTCATTCTTTCTGCAACTCCATTTTGCTGAGGTGTATATGGAGTAGTCTACTACCGTGACATACCACACTTCTTACAGAATTCTTCAAATTCCTTACTGCAAAACTCTCCACCGTTATTTGTCCTCAACACCTTTATCTTCTTCTCTGTCTAGTTTTCCACAAGAGCCTTAAATTCTTTAAAATTGTCAGAGACTTCAGATTTATTCTTAAGGAAATATATCCATGTATTCCTTGAGAAGTCAGCTATAAATGATACATAGTACATAGACTTACCCAGTGATGGAACCTTCACAAGTCCAAACACATCACTGTGCACAATCTCTAATATCTATTTCATCCTCTTACCACCAAAGGGGAAACTCACCTGATTCTGCTTCCCATATACACAATTTTCACAGAAATCAAAATCCAGAGAGCTATTACTCATACCTTCTACCATACCTTTACCATG
>APFE030459642.1:92823-119039 GCA_000404065.3 Pinus taeda | reverse complement strand
GCAAAATTCTCCACCATTATCTGTCCTCAACACCTTTATCTTCTTCTCTGTCTGATTTTCCACCAGAGCCTTAAATTCTTTAAACTGTCAAAGACTTCAGATTTCTTCTTAAGGAAATATATCCATGTATTCCTTGAGAAGTCATCTATAAATGATACATAGTACACACAGACTTACCCAGTGATGGAACTTTCATAGGTCCAAACACATCACTGTGCACAAGCTCTAATATTTGTTTCGTCCTCTTACCACCAGAGAGAAAACTCACCCAATTCTGCTTCCCATATACACAATTTTCACAGAAATCAAAATCCAGAGAGCTATTACTCATACCTTCTACCATACCTTTACCATGAAGTATTCAAAGGCCCTTCTCTCCAATATGTTTAAGCCTTTGATGCCACAACATGGTCTTCTCTCCGGAGACCACTAGATTTTCTGCTCCACTTTCAGGAACCACAGAACTATTGCACCCATCAACAATAGTGCTACCTTGCAGCTTGTACAAAGTTCCAGTCCGAACTCCTCGTATCAATATCAGTGCTCCCCGAACCATCTTGAAAGTATCCTTCTCAAACACTGTTTTTACACCTGCATCATCCAGCTTGCTTACAGAAATCAGATTTCTAGCTAATGCAGGAATATGCAGAACACCCAGAAGTGTTCTAACCCTTCCACCTTGCAAGTTCAACTTTAATTTTCTATGACCAATGATTCTATCCTTCTTATCATCCTCTAAGAAGACATCACCACCATCGCATTTATCATACTCGTAGAACCAGTCTCTATGGGGAGTGAAGTGAAAGGATGCACCTGAGTCAATCAACCATGCCTCATGATCTACATGTGTACTTGAAGAAGCCAAGTACACATCCCCACCTTCATATGAGGTGGTTTTCACCTTTGTAGAAGAAGCATAATCAGATCCCTTTCCTTTGTCAGGAGCTTTAGATTTATAGTCCCTTTTGTAGTGCCCTTCCTTTCCACATTTCCAGCACACCACCTTTACAGGCTTTCGTGGAGATTTAGATCTACCTCTAGATTTAGATCTCCCACTTGATGACTTATTTTTGTTTCTGTTCTGGGACTGCCCTCGTACAGACAAGACATCACCATTCTAGCTCTCCATACTTTTCCATCTCATCTCCTTTGTCAGCAAGGATGAGACTACTTCATCAAACTACAAGGCAGTTGCATTGCTACCTATTGCGATAACCAGACTATCCCACGAATCTAGTAGAGAACACAACAAACTAATGCACTTATCTTCATCTGAAATATTGATATCAACAGATGATAACTGACTTACCACAGTATTAAACACTTTCAAATGCTCTGCCACCAAATCTCCATCTTTCATCCTCAGGTTATATAGTTTTTTCTGTAGGAACAATTTATTCACTAGAGACTTAGATTGGTACAAAGTCCCTAACTTGTCCCACAAAGCCTTCGTCGTAGCTTCCCCTGATACATTCATCAATACTAAATCTAAGGCACACAATCATATTGTGCTCTTTTCCTTCCGATCCAGATTCTTCCATTCTTCATTTGACACTCTCGTTGGTTTAGTACCTAGATCTTCCGCGATCCACTAATCTTTATCCACCAACAGATCCTCCATATTGAGTTTCCATAACTCAAAACTCTGACCATTAAATTTATTGATCTCTATCTTTCCACTACTTGCTATCTTCTTTCACCACCAGAATCGATCCCGCAGATCTCCCACTAAACAGGGTCTACCACAGGCCCGAGCGAAAACCCTCAACAACAAAGGTGTCCCCTTGAAGCCAAAACAACTCTGATACCAAATGCAGGTTTTAAACCCGTACAAAAATTACCTGCATACGAATTCTAAAACACAGAAAATAAATAATGCGAGAGCATAACACATAAAACAAATATACACAGATATTTTCCCTTGGATCCCAAAACCAGGACTACCATCTTGATTCTTCATTATGTTCCTTTCAATGTTACAGTACATATGTATACATGCTGAAGCATCCAATACCATGGACTGAAAACCATCGTGTCCAAAACCATAGACCGAAAACCATAGCTAGGTTCACCCAACCTAATATAGGGTCCAAATTTTTTTTTCTCAGGCACTGCCCCAGACCCGTAGAGGGGGGTTACCCGCCCCCCTCAAACCCCCCCGCTATGCAATCAACACAATGAAGGGGGGCCTCTGCCCCCCCTCTAACCCCCTGGTTCACTACATAGGTTAGTCATGGAAAGAATATAACACAACCCAACATAGGTCTACAAGACAAATTCACTCAGGAAGGCTTACCAACTCCTGGTCATATTTGCATGTCACTTGTATGGCCAATAGAGCACGAAGACCTTCCTACAGAGTTGGGTTGTTATGTTAGATCAATTGGAGAATGAAGGAACACATTTCAACTGGTTAGACATGTTACCTCTTCAATTGAAAATGCATGTGTCAAATGCTCGGAATCTCCCTAGAGATGGACAGGTAAGATCCTATATGTCTGCATACCTTCTCGATGTAATATGTGTCCAACATAAATTCCTTGGCATGGGTTGGACATGGTCACCATCATAGGAAGTTGTGAATGTTTATTGAAAGTTTCTCTCTAAGTGCAGCTACCGAGGAGTCATGACGAGGTTTCCTGGCCACTTCATCGCCTCGCTGTACAATATGATATTCGAAGAGGACCCACCTTACAGGTCCCAAGAAGCAATGTATGCATTGCTTAACATTGCAGATTTGTATACCTCACCCGATGTCACCTTCATCAAAATGTTTGGTGTAGATAAGCCTCCGCATGAGCTACCGAGGTTTTCCACGGACAAGCTAGTCGTGCAAGCAGTTGCATACCACATCTTGAGAGGGTTATTAGCCGCACTGCACAGGAGGAAGAAGGCACCATGGCCTACTATTCCTTTGCGAATTGGGTTGTATAAGATCCGTACCTTGAAAGATATAGATGTTAAGGCAAAGGACTAAATAAGTTCAGATTTGGCACCAAGAGTTTTAATCTGTATGATTCTCACTGCAAACCACTGTGTGAAGGTTTACTTCCCATGGGTCCATGGGGCATGTCATTGGACAGAGTAAGATCCCTGGGGGTATTACTATAAATCCTCTAGGCTCAAATAACCAATCAACATGGCTATAGAATGGAAAGAGGCACTGCAATAAATAACACCATAGGAAGCAATAACAACAACAGTAGTGAGCAAAAAACCGGTGCAAGACAAAGGTAAGAGGAATATTGTCGAGAGCACATAGGCTTAGCAAAGCTACAAGTTCAAATAAGATCCACTTTTTGAAAGAGTAGATTTGGAGATAGATGAAAAGAGGCAACAACATGAAAGGAGAGTAGCGCAGAGAAAGAGGGAGAAACAAAGATCGGAAGAAGTAGAGAGGAAGTTGCAGGAGATAGAGAAGAAGCTAAAAGAGGAATAAGAGATCAGGAGGAGAGAAAGGGAAGAAAGGAATAAATAGGAACAAGAAGAAGGACAAGGTGCATTGACACAACAAACTACATAGATACAGGTTGAGACAACAGATCATCCAACAGACGAAGAAGAGGGTGAGCAGGTGTAGGTTCGGAAACTTGCTCAGTAGGTTGAGCAGTTGATTGAGGCAATGGACATGGAAACAGAACAAGAGTTAGAGGACCAAGACATCAATCTCATGTTGAGGGCATCCCATGTGGGAAGTGAGGCCTGGTAGGGACTCGGCTGAGGTTTCGAGGTCGAGGGACTCGGCCGAGGAGGTCGAGGAGAGGTAATGTGTGAGGAGACGAACAACTCTCTTTGGGGGAGGGGCCCCAAAAGAGAGGAACTTGAAGAACAACAGGCCACCATTGATATGCTCTCGAATTTATTGATGATGCATTACTTATGATGCACCTGTTTGGGGTCATACGCCTCATTAAAAAACACCTGTGCTGCCTATGCCAGGACTCTTTCCCGCTACTCGATCCAAGGAGGTGTAGAGCCACTAGATGCCGGTACTACCTACATTTCAAGTGGAAATGACAAGTTTCAATCACTCAATGCCAAGAGTCGATCACTCGATGACAGGTTTTGATACACTCAATGCCAAGATTCTTTTCCACTGGTCAAGCCAAGAGGCGATCACTCGATGACAGGTGGTGATCCCAGGAGGAAATGCCAGTGATAGGTGGGCTAGGATACTCGGCTGCTTGGCTCGTACCATAGTCTCTGCCACCTCCATAACCACAACCATCGTGAGTGAAAAAGGAGAAGTTATTCTCCTTGATGTTGATCTAGGGACGTATGTGTACAATCTAGTGTTTGAAGAGACACATCAAAGGATTGTACATGCATGAAGAAAGAAGCTCCCAGATGTTCATACATCACCTGTGCACACAGATGAAAGGGTGATTGTACTAGATGTTAGAAGACATCTAGTTTCCATGGCCAAGGCTTCTAAGGCTTATGCGAAAGACACAAGTTCAATGGTAAAGTTCTTAATAGCGGGGAATGATTGAATGGTGAAGGACGTTCAAGAGGCCAGACATAGAACAGAGAAGTTGAAGGATCTTCCATGACAAAGATGAAGAAAGCAATAGTGGCGGAGATATCAACTTCAGTAGCAGTGAGCACAGATGGCACAAACTCTCAAAGACGTTCACACTGCTATTACGCACATGCAAGAATGGAAAATGAGGTAAAAGGGAGCCCCACTTTACTTGTGTTATCACTCCGTAATTTTTGAGGTTGCAAAGAAAATCACAGAGGAAACCTTAAAATCACTTTGCAAACTGGGAACCCAAACCTTCTAGTTTCAGAGAGGGATATTTCTATATGATTAAGCTTTATTTTACTGATGATATTAGGCTAGTTATCATGGTCAAATTTGAGTTTTTGTATTGTTGGGTTGAGATAGTGGAATGAGGCCATTGGGAAATGGAGTCACATGTTTAGATTGATCAAACACAGAGTTTGCAAGCTAAATTTACAGGGTAGGGTAGGCAACTTTAATGGATCCTTTAATATTTATGGTGTGAAAGAGAAGAAAAAGATAAAGCAATCCAATTAATAAATACAGAAATTAAGAATTATGTTTTTAATTTTCAAAAGAAAACATGGAAATTATTCATAAGTCAAATATAGAGTGTACTTTTAAACAAATTATGTTTGAACTCTTCTTAGAATAATTTAGACTATGGAAACATATGTGAAAAGCAAAGTAAACATTAAACAGAGAAAGATGCACTTCACCAATGAAATTGACACAAGAATTTTGTAATGCCTGAGCTGTATTATTAATATATGATCAAAGTTAGCTTTGTGAGCTTCTTTACAATATAAGATCTTTCTTCAAACTAATCCCAACCCTTCATAATTCCAATTATGAAGTACTTATGGAAAAATTCACAAAATATCCTCATTCACAATATCAAGATAAGATACTAAAAATATCTAACAACTAATTACAAAAGTAGTACAAAAATTTAGGAATCTTCTAACTGTTGGAATTGTTGGTACTATCTTCAAGGAAAATTGTTGATGACTTGAACTCAAAATGTGTTGCCTTGTTGTTTGTATGTTGGAGATGAAAATCTTTCACTCAATGATGTCACACAATTGATCCCATCTTTCATCACTGGGGATAGAAACATTGAGTAACTTTCTATACACTTCATCGACTTCAATATACTTCTCAAAGGTTGGCTTGTTGATGAAGATGTGTTTGATAGTTAAATCAAACTCCAAATCTTCTAAGAAAGGTTTCCCTGTGATATGCCCCTTGATACCTAAAAATTTGGATTTTTTTGTAGCCATAACATAGAGTTTCTGATAGTAATCCTCCAAGATGATCAATCTATCATCTGGTGCTACTAATCCTGGTAATCCTCTCTGGTTCAATAGGTTGAACTTGGTGTGAAATCTCTAGAAAACAGTTTCTAGATCATATTTTTGGTCTCCAATTGGGTCATAAAGTTTCTTTTCTGTAATAATTTCTTGATCTCCCAGATAGTATTTGTCCTGTCTACTATCTACAACTGTTGTAATTCTAATTTGATCTTTTAATTCAACAATTTAATCATGGTTGTGGCCTCACTTTATTTGTGTCCTAGGGCATCTATAACTTGTTCTATTGATGTCTTAGATCTTTCTATCAGTTCTTCTTGTTAAAAAATGATCTGAATGGATGGACAAATATAAGTGATGGCTTGACTAGTTTCCAGCCAAACATTTTCCCTGGCCTGTGACAAAGTCTGAGACATTAGTGACTCATTTTACAATCTTTCAATCTTCTGGGTAAGTTGGTGTGATTTCTATACCTCAGCTACATAAAATTTATCAATTTTCAACTTTTGTTCTTCCAAATTCTTCAATTTATTCTTTAGCTTATCATTATCTTGTCTCTGAAGAGAAAAGTCTTTCATGAGTTTATTCAGATCACTTGATGTTAATGTAGAATCCTCAGTTGTCCCTACAATAGGAATTGGTATAGATTTCACTGTAGTCATAGCTAATTATGCAACATCTTCCTTTTCTTCAGTAAATTTTCTATTTGCTCTTCCATCTCCTTAATCTGCACATTTTCCTCAATGATGAGTTTGAGCATGTCTTCTTTATCCTACTCATTTTCTTCTATCTCTTTTGCTCGTGGATCCTTTGTAGATGGTAATTTAAGATGCTTTCTAAGTAATTCTATATATGTATTATTTTTCTTCAGGATTTCTTCCACTTCTTTGACATCGCTAGGATCATAACCCGGTTTCATCACTAGGTCCTCCAATGATTTGATTTTGTTGTCTTTTGCTAATGAGGATATTTTCTCCAGCTTTAACTGTGATTGGACATTGCTGATTGATGTCCTTAACTTTGATGTTGTCATAACAATGTTGGTCATGGTGGAGAAAACATTTATCTAGACTGTTTATGCATATCCATTTGATCTATATGATGTATCTTCTTTGCATCAAATGAAAAAATAGTCTTCTTGTAATCTGAAGGGGACTTTGGGAATGGAACTTGAGCTTGTAAAAACGTCATCTACATTCTTCCTTGCTCACTGTCAAATGATGTTAATAGTCTATGTTGGGAAGTAGAGGTCTGTTTCCAAAATTAAGCATGTGTTTCGGCCTTGAGCATGTGTGTCGACTTGAATTTAAGAAATTTATTGAAGATGTTTTGCTCATCTTGATTATCTCCTAGTTCTATTGACTATACTAATTCTGAAGGATCCTATGAGGTCAAGGAGGATGGAGTTGTAGAGAAAAGATCCTCTGACCCTGTTGAGAAATGTGTACCAATCATGATCATGGTTTCCTTCCCTTCTTCATGATAAATAATGACTATTTTAGGGTCAATGTTCAGCCTTTTCTGATAGATAATGAATTCCTTGGCATTGATTTATATGACTGGTGAAAATATTTATTCCCTTGGTATTTTGTTCTACTTCTCTTGAGGCACTAGAGTTTGGGAGGTGGTTGTTGGCAAAGTCTGCTCCTCTACTTCTTGTAGTGTGTTTTCTTCCCACTGATCTTTATTCATGAATTTCTCGATTTCTAGTCTAGGGGTATGATTATAAGGTGTGGTTTTGCGCTCCACCCTTAAATTAGAAATAATACTGATGGGGTCATATGACTAGGTAGAACTTAGGTAGAACTTCATCTGTTTGAGGACTGAATTTGCCTCATTCCCTGCTGCCCTACTATTACATATGAAAGGTCCCACTTGCGACTTGATTTTAAACTGTGATTTTCTTTTACCTGAAAAAAATGAAGTTTGTCGATGTTAATCATATTCCTAATATATTCCAAAGAAAATATCATCATTGGAACATATT
The DNA here is from genome assembly GCA_000404065.3 of Pinus taeda. NCBI lineage: Eukaryota > Viridiplantae > Streptophyta > Pinopsida > Pinales > Pinaceae > Pinus > Pinus taeda. The sequence continues at coordinate 111,232 of APFE030459642.1, read as the reverse complement.
CAGGTAGCTTATATGGGGGTAATTCACACCCATACACTCTTGTTTCTGTATAGCTCTAGTATATATATCAGTCTCCAGTTTCAGTCTTTTCACTTAGGTGCAAAATCCTCTTAATTTCTAGACTGATCCTTGGCTCAATTTGACTATTGAGAATCCCAACAGTTGTATGAATAAACTTGTCTATGAAGTCTATAAAACTGAATTCCATTGAATTTCTTCTCACCAATGAGGTCCACTCTATTACTGACTGGCTAATTACTTGATTATCTTACTTTTGCAATGCTATTGGAAATTTGTCACCCTGCTAAAAAAGGAACATATATAATAATACAGATGGATACTTGAACATGCCTTCGATAGTGATCTTCATCAATTATTCATGCATATTATCAGCCAAAAAGTGACTGAAATTAAACATGAAAGTTGGCTTATGCTCCTTCAAAAAAATGGAAAGAAGCCTAGAATATGCTCATCCACCCATTTGTCTGACTCGTACCCTAAAAGGCAAGACGCTAAAGAGATGATCTGTTTAGTTTTTTCTGGGAACATGGAAGCTGGATAGGGAGGGTTTTTCTTGGGAAGTTGAGCATCCTCTGGGAGGAAAATATCAAAGATTTGTGCTATTTGAGGAAAGGTGAGTTTATGATACATATCCATTAGGGAAGTTGCAGAAAACTGACTGAGAGAATTATTTTTAGGAATTAATAACATTTGGTTTATGTTTTTTAGTGAAATGTGATCAGAATGTCTCCATTCTGGGCCAGAATGGTTCTCTGAACTGGACTGTATTTAGCTTGACACAATATGATGAAATTAGGGAAATGGCGTACCTGTGGAAACATGAACATAGGGATTCCTAGGGATTAATGTCGTCCCCTTGGTCCAAATATGTTTTCTTCAACTAGTGGTGCAATTCAAACAAGTTGAATTCACACTCAGTATCAGCAATTTTGTAATACTGTTCAGCGAGGGGTATATGGTCGAGGTTTGGGGTAGAAAAGGACATAGGTTTTTCCTCATTTGGTTTGGGATTGGCATATTTCCTCTTTCCCTTGGGTGCCATGTCTACAAACTATGGAAAAAGAAAAATAGGATAGAGATTCAATCAGAATACTACCTAGCTAGGCAATTTTAGCATTGCATTTGAGGAAATGACAGGTGTGAGTGGTGGGCAGGAGTTTCAATATGAAAGATGAGTACCTGTAAATCAAAAAACAAGAGTGAAAATGAGGACCACGCAAGTTTTCTAGGGTTGATTTATAGAAATTGGATTGGTGGTCATTACACACAGGTTCATTACATCACGTGCAGATTAAGGCAAAAATGATCAAACGGTTAATTGCAACAGGAGAGTTCAACGAGCTTATGTGTAATGGGTATTTTGATAGGTGAATGAGGGAGAGAAAGGTGGCGGGATGACAAGAGTGGAGAGTAGGATACCGTAGTTGATGTGGTTGACCGTTGGTGGGAGCGGAGGAGAGAGAGGTGGTTTTCAGGGGGGTAGTGGTATGTGGTTTTAGGCGGGGGGAGGGTGTGAAGTCACGAGCAGCCGTCACATAGCGTGGTGCCTGAGGATTGGATTACTACTCTTTGAACCCCACCCCCCCCCCCCCCCACACGTATAATGGAAGGATGGACTAGAGGGGGTGAAAACGATCCCTCACCATTGATTCAGGCGGGGTAGATCGCAGCCGTTGAATCGTGCACCCAATATATCACATGACGACAAAGTGTTTTTGTCATTTTCCGACTTTATAACAAAACCCAAACATTAGCACCAACACATATTATTACATATTTTTAATCATGATTAAAGAACACGATTAATTACTCTAAACCTAATTACTTATCCTAATCATGATTAACCTATACTAAAGGCGCATTTTGATTTGCAAGCATTTTATTAATTTTTTCCTATTCAAAATAATATGAAATTTTATTTAAATAATTCATTGAACTTCAACCAAGTTTAAACACTTTAGCTAACATTTCTCTAATCTGACTAACCATTTCAACCAAGATTAAGCTAGATGGTTGATTTATTTCCCTAACCTAACCTATTGGATCCAGTTTAATCATGATTAGCCAATATGATTAACTGAATCATTTATTTCTAAGTGGCATTTAAACAAGCTCCACACTTATATACAAACATTTCTAAATGAATTTCTTCATGTATTTTATGCTTTTTCTGGTGGCATTTGGACTTGCTCACCTAGGGGGACATTTTTCATATATTTTTTTTCTTTTGTCTTGTCTTTTCTTTGTTTTTGTTTTTCCTTTTCTGTCCCCTACAATTTATTTATTTTATTTTTTATTTTTTCTATATGTATTTTCATTTTTATTTTTTGGAAATAAATTTCAAACAGGAAATGTTATTTACATTTTTAAAATTTAAAGTCATCAGGTAAAAACAACTCCTCCTATGAAATTTAGGACCCTAAAGTGGCTCCAATGGGGATGGCATCCTCCTGGTGAGATGCCAAGAACACCGTAGATTCAGTAACCTTGGTCCATTGGGCATGCTGTAAAGATCTTCCAGCGGAACGGTTTCACCTGTCTTTTATCCATATCTATGCTAACATGTCCAATAGAAGCTCATCGCCTTCACTGCGGGCTTCAACTTCTGTTGATAGTCACCTACACTCTTGCGATATAAAAATAAAATGGTATTTTACAATGGTGATGAATGAATTGTATTACTCTGATGGGAAATAATGCTTAAGATTCCTTCCATTTATTGGTCCACCTGGCAACTTTTCTCCATTCAAATTGATTAACGGAAATGCATTGTTGCCCCTGAAAGCTTCAATCTTAAAAGGCCCTTTCCATAAGTTTTCAAACTTGCCATGTTTTCCCTTATCCTCATTTATGGAATCCAATTTCAAAACAATATCATTGAGTTGAAAATGATCTGCCTGTGTCCTTCTATCATAATTATTCATAGTATTTTCTTGAATGACTTGAGTTTTATGATAGACTTCTTCTCTTGATTGTTGCAACTGAATAGCCTAGTTGATCCTTCTTTGCATGTCAGTGGTCTCGACCTGAGCTTCTTGCAGAAGTTTTAACACCAGAATTCCCAAAGAAGTTGGGAAAACAACATCTGTCCCATACACTATTTGGAATGGTGACATTCTAATGGATTTCTTGGAAGTAACTCTATCTACCCATAGTGCATTGATTAATTTTTTGTGCCATAACTTTTTGTTTTCCAACAATAATCTCTTAATAATGTTAACCAAACTCTTGTTTGAGGACTCAACTAACCCATTCCCCTGAGGGTAATGAGCAGTAGATTTCCCTAACTTGATCCCATATTTGTTACATAAATCTATCATCTTTTTGGACTTGAAAGTAGCAGCATTGCTAGTTATGATTTTATGAGGGAAGCCAAACCTAGAGAGTATATTTCCTTCTAGAAATTGGATGATAACAGATTCAATGGCTTGTTTGGTGGGAATAGATTTTATCCATTTAATAAAATAGTCTGTTGGAATCAAAATGCATTTGTGTTGAACTTAGGAGCTAGGGTGAATTTCACCTATGAAGTCTAATGTTGAAAAGGAAATTCTACTGAAATTGGTTTCAAAGGTAGAGGTAATACCTTTCTTTTTCCCTCAAATATTTGGCATTGATGACAAGAGGTGACCTTATTATGTACATTAAAGAACAAGGTTGGCCAATAAAAATTGACTCTAAGGATTTTATTGGCTGTAGATTTCCAATATAGATGGCCACCACAGTTTCCCTGATGAAATTCCTCTAGGACCCTGTCTAATTCATCTTTTAACAAACACTTTAGTAACATTCCTCCAATGTCTTTCCAATATAAATTATTGTCAATAATGCAGAATTTCAAAGATTTCATTTTAAGGAACCTTGTCTTGGTTTTAGTTAAACTAGGAGGATCATATAAGTTTTGTAAAAAAATTTTATGTCAGTATACCATGGTGATGTGGCTGAGATTAGTGGAGTTTCCTGTTGTTATTGTTCATCCAATTCTGAAATAAAATTGATGTCTAACACATTACAATTGGACTCTACCATGATTTTTTCTAACCCTTGACCCTTGATTTGTTGGTCTAATTTCAATATCGTATTCCAGAATGGTGGCAATCCATTTTTCCCTTTTGCCAGCTAGATTTTCTTGTGTGAGTATGTCCTTGACAACTGCACTAGGGACAAAAGCAATAATATGTGACTGAAAAATATAAAACATGAAATCCTTGATTGCCTTAACCAATGAAAATGCATGTTTTTCCATGATGTTTTATTTCAATGATGCATCTCTCAATGCTCGGCTAAAAAATGCAATTGGTTGTTCATGTCATTCAACATTCTTCTGCAACAACACAACTGTTATTGTACGATCAGATGCAAACGAGAATACCATGAAATCCTTAGTAAAATTAGGACTTATTAAAATAGGTGCAGTTGTTTAAGCTTTCTTGACCTTAGTGAAAGAATCTTTTGCATCATTATGCCATTTAATTTCAGTATCCTTCTTTAACATGTTTGTTATTGCTTTTAGGATTTCAACCAAATTTGGTATAAATCTCCGAAGGAATTTTATTTTTCCTGTAAAGTATTAGACCTCTTTCTTGTTCCTAGGGGGATCTATTTTCAATATTACATCCACTCTGCTAGGGTCAATTTTTATACCATCCTTTGGAATGATGTGTCCTAGTAGTTTTCCCTCTTCTAAACCAAATAATGTTTTCTTAGGATTAAGAGGGATACCAAGTTTTCTATATTTTTCTAAAACTCTCCTTAAATGGAGCAAATGTTCCTCATCTGTCTTTGAGAAGACAATGATATCATCTAAATAAATGACTATAAACCTTCCTAATTCATCTACAAAGGAAAAATCCATTTCTCTTTGGAATATATCCCCATAATTCATCCCACCGAAAGGCATTTTCACATACATGAAAGTGCCTAAGGGTGTTGTAAATGTTGTTTTCTCTTGGTCATCAAGATGTACTAGAACCTGGTTATAACCAGAAAATCCATCTAATAAAGAAATTCTTGTTGATCCAACTACCTTCTGTAAGATGTGGTCCATTTTGGGGAGAGGATAGTTGTCTTTTAGAGAAGCTTTATTGAGATTTCTAAAATCAACACATAGTATAATATCCCCAGTCTTTTTCCCAGTAGGAACTAAGTTTGATACCAATTTTGAAAACCACAGGGGTACAATGATTTCAGCATCATAGAGTTTCCTAACTTCATTCTCAACTAGGGGTAAAATCATTGGGTTGATCCTTTTGAGTTTCTGTTTAAAAGTTTTATGGTCCTCTTTTATAGGAATTTTATGTTGTATAATGTTGGTGTCATAGGACTTTAAATCCTCATAACTCTAGGAAAATACATCTATGAATTCTTTGAAATCTCTATATACTTCTACTTTTCAGCTGAACGCAAAGATTTGGACAATTTAACTATTTTAGGCTTTTCTTTAGTTCCTATATTAAATTCTTCCACATCGGCTGTAGTAGGTTCTATTTTAGGTTTTTTAGCCACATTATTGAAATTAAATAATTCTTCCAAGGGATATAACCCTCTAGGCAAAACATTATCCTTCAGTTACAAAATTTCTAACTCTTCTTTATCTTTATTCAATTCGTTCAATTCTACTTTATTCATTATTTTATGTACATTATTATCTATATCACAATCTCTATCTATATTGGAACACTCAAATTCATCCTTTGACTGCAAAAAAAATTCAATCTATTCATCATTTCAAAAAACTTTCCAGTGCCTGATGTTATCTGGGACAACTAGTCGGTTTTTAACTTCAAATGTATACTGGTGACTAGGGTGATAAGGCATTTTTAAAGTACTAGTTGAAATGGCCAGACCATCAGCTATAATGCTTTGACATCTTGGAACTATAGATAACTCATACTCAACAAAATGTTCAAGGGAATCTAGGGCAACATTCCTATAAGCCCTTAACCTTGGATGTTTAGCTGAATATTCCCCTTTGATTTGTTTAATTATGAGTTCAAAATCTCCCTAAACGGAAATTATTTTAGCACCTAATTTTTTCAAAGGTTTCAATCCTAGGATTAAGGCTTTATAGTGAGCTATATTATTGCTACACTGGAAGTTTAGTTTATATGAATGTGCTTCGGCTTTTCTAGTTTGTGAATTGAAAACCCATACACCTACTCCTGATCCTTCTTTGCTTACAACCCCATCAAAAGCCATGTTCCATAAAGGCTCATTATCTTCATCCCGTTTTACCATGTATGTTTTGTTTTCTTCTATCTCACACAAATCAGTTTCTATATTAGGGAGTTTTCCTTCTACACCTCCATCATTATACAAAATAAAAGAACCTAGTGCTGAATGAAATGAATACAAGGGATGGTTGTTTGGTCTATCATGACTGCTAACCATGTATTTTATTAGGGTTTCTCAGTAAAGTCTCATAGGCTGACCAAAAACAAGTGTGGTAGCATAACTCATATCCATTTGCAATGTGCCTTGCAGCTTCACCCCCCGTGATCTAGAAATAAGAATTCCATATTTTGGGGGTATGTCTGCCACTACAATATCCATGGCTATGCTTCTAGCAGGAATTTGAGCTAGGGTGACACAAAGGTCTTTAATGAGACCAAGGCACCTTACCTTGCTGGAATCAAAAGAATACAAGTATTTATATGGCCTAGTAATCTCAACATTCAATTTCTCCATTATGGCTAGAGGCATTAAATTGTGTAAGGCACCAGAGTCAAGCATGGCATTGTGAAGGATTTTTTCAAGGATATTGAGACTGACATAGAAAGAGGGAAGATTTCCATCTTGGGGTTTACCTTCTACCTCTTGACCAAATAGTAGTTCAGGCTTGTCATCATCAAGGTTTACAGTATATGTTCCTTCTCTTACTTTTAAAGCTTTCATTACTTGTGTCCTATACACATTCTTATTCATTAGTTCAGTGAGGGGGGATTGAAATTTTAACTTTTTCCAATTCATTTTCTATGCTAAAAGAGGTTTGTGGCTTCTCTATTTCCTTGAGGTTCTGATCCTATTTCTTAAGGCTCTCTCTTTGAGTATCTTCTTTGGAATGACTAGAGGAGGGAACATATTTAGTTTGACTAGAAGAAGGGATATCATTTTGAGTATTATTTGGTTGATTATCAATAGTCTTTTTGGAAGGAGTATCAGGGATTTTCTTAGGAGGAGCATCAACAGTTTTTCTACTCCTGAGGTTATATTGCCTCTGCACTTCCATTATGGAATTTTGATATCCTTGTTTGTATTCTTCAAACTCTAAAGGAATTGTTTCTAGTTGTGAAAGCAGAAATTGATCTTGCTTTTCTTTAGTAAAAAAGATATGATCAATTTCTGTCTCCCCAAACAAATTGATTTGGTTTTCCTCTGAAAATTCTTCTAGTTCCACTTCTTTTTCAACATAGTTTTCCTGAAAAGGAGGCCTAAGTTTTTGATCATTTGGGCCCTCTGTTCCCTCTATTTTATCAGAGGTGTATTTCTTCTAATATTCTGATTTCTATTTTGAGAATTTGTTGGTTTATCCCTAGGAGGGGTTCTATCAATGACTGTCATCCTCTCCATCATTCTTTCCATTGTTTTGACTAGATTGTCTATTTTTAAGTCTGATGAAGAGGAGGAAGGTTCCTCCTTGATGGTAACCCTTCTTTCAGTTTTAAGCTTGGCTTTTTAGGCTAATAAATTAGCCTCTACTTTGACAGCGTTACTTTTCATTTCTTCAAGTGCGGTAGGGTCTCTTTCTCTTAATTGATAGGCCATGTCAACATCAAACCCTTCAGGGAAATGAATAAGAGCTAACCTTGTTGGAGGATTTATAGATGTTGGAATGGCATTATAAAATTGATTAAACCTATCACAGTATTCTTTTCATTAGGCCCTCTTTTTCGATTTTTATATTCATTTAAAACTTGGAGGGGATTCTTTTTTGTTTCCCACTATTGGTCACTTTAATTGTTTATTTATTTAAACAACCAAGTGCTACATAAATTGTCAACCCGGGGAAGTCTGGTTATTTCAAAGGCAATTACGTACTATATGTACTCAACCTTAAAAGCAATAAAAGTTGTAGTAAAAATTAATCACACCTTGTTTCAAACAAACTAAAACTCCACTCTGTGTTACATCAAGAACACTCTATTGCAGAGACTACCAAAGAATGCTTAATTTCATTCAAGGAATAACTTAACGAAAAGAATCAATCTGCAAAGGAAAGCAGGGGCTATGCTGTAACAGAGAATAGGACCCCATTCCCAAAGCAGGAATCTTCAGCACCTGTTTCTGATTATCGAGCTTGCCAACTCACTCTGTAAACTCAATCACCAACGAAACACTCATAAATTGACTGTAGATAAACTTAAACAATACAACAATCAATTGGAGAGAAAACAAAGTTTCAACAAAGAATGTATAAACAATATTCAGTAACAGTACTGTTGGAAAGGCATGGATAAAAGACACACTTCACACACTACAATAATATAATGGGTGAATCTTGTGATAAAGGTGGGCCCTGTCCTTCTCACAAGATTCCCCAGGAGACAAGAACTAGAAAAAGATGTTCAGAACGAAATTTTATTCATCCATCAATATGTCATATTACAAAAAGGATTCTAGTCCTGTTCCTTCAACTAAGCCTTCCCCGCAGTCTGTTCCCCCCCTTCTAGTGTAGATGTCTCCTCTTTATAAAGAGGAGACATCTATTACAACAGATTTACATTGTAAGTTCTATTTTAACCCGATATACAAAAAAAATAGGGAAATCAGTTTCCCATCAACAAAATGATGTTACAGTCATGCTGTCTTTGGATCATGGTCATTACATCCAGTGTAGTAGCTCAAAATGTTGTTACAGTCATGTTGTCTTTGGATCATGGTCATTACATCCAGTGTAGCAACTCATTCGGTGATATTCCTCTGTTGCTGTCAATTCTAGAATACAAATCACAACTGTTTCAATCACGAGATTTGCACATTGTTCTTACTGTTTCAGCAACTGCAAAAGTAATATTGCAAACTCCAGGCCATTTCAATAACGTGGAATGCACATCATTCTTTAATTGTTCAGCAACTGACAATTCAAAGATTAACAATGAAGATAGCATAATTATATGTAAAATAATTGGACGTATAGTGATGAGAAGAAACATTGTGTACCTTTGGAATAATTGGGTTAAAACAATAACAAGGATTTTAAATATAGGTTGAAAAGGATGGCATCATAGTAAAATGTATGGAAAAAAATGGACAATATGAGGTCCTAACATCCCCCCCAACTGAAAATGTTGCATGCCCCCATGCAACTTTTACTCTGAGTCTGAGTCCGAGTACTGGGACGTACAGTGCAAATTACTTAGACAGTAGGAATAGAAGGTGTTGTCAACCAAATCTCTGAAACCATGGACATTCTGTAATCTCTACCATGCTACAAGCTCTTCCTTTTTGGACAACCTGAAATAAGCCTTATATTTTTGTGTTGGCAGCCATAGAAGAGGGAAGTGAAAATGATGTCCTAACCATATTTCGCCACACTGTTGGATGCATTTGACATAATTAGGTAGCCGTGAGATTGTTGTTTGAAGATTAAGAGTGTTAAAGGGATGGCATTCCTTTCTCTCCTTAGGGAAATGTTCCCAAAATAGGTTGTTTTCCTGTAAGGCAAGAGCTCCCTTAGTTTTGACATAATGTTGGCAATCCTTTAAGATTGCTGCCTGTAACTCTCTGATATGCTCGGTCATTCCCGGTTCCTTTAAAACCCGATGATGTGCAACAATGAAGACAACAACATTCTTTGGCTCGGATCGAATCCACAAAAGGCGATTATCTTCATTGTGTGTTGCTGAAGGAAGGAATTTTGCCACGTGAGCTGATTGGCCAGGAAAGAGACAAAGGCTCTAATCTGAATGTCACCAACCAGAGGAATCAGATTAAGCTTTCTATCCTCAGGCATGGCTTCATTATGGAGGTAGAGTTCACATAGTAAATTTTGTTCACTGATTGATGCCTATGTGAAAGTTTCAATAAACTGTTGAGGTGTAGATACCTCATGAGGTCGTCCATCTCTGATTGCTTTTACTTGGAAGAACGCTAGGAGTTCTGCTTAGAAACACAAAATAATTAAAGGATGGTTTCCTAGTGGCCAGTAGTCTTTAAACCAAATCAAAGATGAGAGACAGTCTAGTTTTTAGCTTTTTATTTTCCTTGTGCTGCCACGAGACTGTTCCAAGACTTCCCAATTTCTATATATATGATTATGCCATGATAATTTGTGCTCCTGCAATATCTTTTCTTGTGAAAGAACATATTCCTTCTTCCATATATCCATCTATTCTTGAGTGCTTGAGGTCTGAGTGAAGACAATCTTTGTACGTCGAGGCTCGGTCTGGGTAAACATTGTCTTTATAGGCCTTGGTACAGGACTTTCAGCTTTAACAACCAGAGTAGGCCAAGATACTTGTGGTTTCATTCTTTTGCAAAAATCTTTGAGGGCCCTACTGGTTCTTGTGTAACAGCAGGGCGTTCCTTTTTAATTATAACAGGAGTATATGTGGGAGTGGCTCTAGGCAATGGGACTTCGACTATCTTATAACCAGCTTGCTAGTAAATATTACCATATTGGCTGCACATGTATTCATTATATCAATATTTTTCTACACATTTCACAGCTACAGATGCTGCATGGGCTAAAGTATACAGATTAAGCTCTCTTTCATAGGCTTCCCTTGCCATTATTAATTCCTGCTTATAAACCTGAAGCTCTGATTTCAGAAACTCGTTTTCTTGTAGAAGGGAAGCCAAGGTGACGGGGCATTCTATAGCAATCATAGTCTCTGTGGATGATTTCAGTGGGTGGAAGGGCTTTTGTTCCGTAGGAGCTTCATTATCTATAGCCTCAGCAGTTGGATTTTGTGTGACATCTGCTGAATCATCAGCTGATTCTATAACAACTATGTCATCCTGAGCATCCAAATTCTGCATATCTCGTATAGCAGCTACATTCTATGCAATATCCTAGCTATCTATTTTATGATCATCAGCAGGAGGTTCTTGTGTAACACTTGCTGAATCAATAGCTGGTTCTTGTGGGGCAGCTACATCCTGGTCATGGTCATCAGCAGGTGGTTCTTGTGTAGCAACTGCTGAGCCAGTAGCTGGTTCTTGTGGGACAGCTACATGTTGTACATCTTCTTGGGTATCTACTTTTGATGGATCAGCAGCTAGTTCTTGTGTGACAACTGCATCTTCTGAAAGGAATGATGTCACAAAATCCAGGGCATTTTGCATTTTGGTACCCGAGGGTGAGGTAGGTAAATATTCAAGACCTTGGGACTGTGATGGGGTGTGGGGTTTTAGGATAATAGGTGGGGAATTTAGGGTGGTGGTCTCAGTTGCTGCTTCAGAAGATGTCCTCATTCACCTTCGAGGTAAAAAGGCAGGAAGAACAATGGTTTTTCTTTTATGAGCAGTTTGCTTTAAGGGAGGAGGGTCATTAGTAGTAGTAGCTTCTTTAGCTGAGGCCCTTGTTCGTGTTTTTGGTAGGGGTGCAGCCTTTTCTTGCCTTTTTCTTTTTAGCTTCGCAATGGGGATGTTATCATCTGAATCATCACTGGGAATATGGACAGTGGGAGTGGATGATTCAGATAAATTATGGGGTGGGTTCGATGCAGTGGAGGGGTCAATTGGATTGACTGCTGCAGGTGGTGGAATTTATGGGGATTCAAAGATTCTCCCTGGTTGTTGTGCCAAAGGATTTTCAATTTGCTGAGGGATTCCAGGGGTTTTTTGAGAATTTTCAACATCTAATTGGGGAGTTACGCTACTGTTTGAGGATTTTCGGCAGTTTCTTGAGAATTTTCGGCTGCTGGTTGAGAAATTTCAGTAGCTTCCTGGGGATTTTCAGCTGCTATTTAAGCAATTTCAACAGCTTCTTGGGGTGGGTTGTTAAGGGGAGGAGGATTCCGCTAGGCAAAGCCCTTCTGAATTAGAAGTTGAACAAGGTGATGGTGAGTGAGGCAAAGGAGTGGGTACTTCGCATTCATAGAATAATGTGACATATTCTTTAGACACCCAAGCAGATAGTATGGCATATTTAGTAGACGACCATGTCTTAAATTATTCAACAACACAAAGTCATGCTGGTAAACTACCTGGTAACGTCCTTCACAGGTGAGGTAGTGCTTGACAAACTGTGCAACCATCTGCCATGGAAGTGGTAATGAATGAAGGGCAAAACCTCTGCCTTTAGCCTCGACCCGCTCTCCAGGAAGAAGAAAGTCCTGTTGTGCATTCAAAATGATGTGTTTATGACTGAACCATCGAATGCCATTGGCCGGTAAACCTGAAACCTGCGCTATATCCTCCTCTGTCACTGGAATTTAGACTCCCCGAACAATAGAGTAACCTTCCTTTAGATTACATGCGAACTCAAGGACTTGTTGAGAATCAAATTCCTAGAGCCTCCAAAAATAGTCTACCCAGCTTGCATGCTGAAAAATCTGATATACTTCTGGGTGTAGTTCCAGCAGAGCTATTGAGCCGGGTTCATTTCGGATAACAGAACCTCCCATAGTTACTGGCTTCAGTAAAATGCACAGTACGTAGCCGAGTCATTGCAGCCGAAACGGAGTAAATTTTGTAAATGAGGTTGTGACATAATAGGACAGAGATGGGGTGACAAGACATGATCGTGGTAGAAAAACGACAACGATTGGCGTATCGTGAAATGATTAGAAAAATTTTGGTATTCCCCCCCCAACTGCGGCTAAAATGATAAGTCTGAATGTATGACGATTTTGGTAATCATGTCACGATCTTCTCATTAACTATAGTTTAATATCTACACATAAGAAACGCATACCTCATGTTTACCTTCGATTGATGTGCTGAAAATAGAATGTCGTGGCTAATAGATCACCAAAGGGTTTTTGTAATATGAGGGTAGTATATGAAAGGCTTTGTATAAATATAGGAGGGGGTAGTGAAAGAACAAAATTATGTGGATTAATAGATGATTCTCATAATGGAAAGTGATATGTATTCATCATTTTGAGAGGAATTGATGCTTCAATTACAGGAAAAATTGGAAGAATTGGTGTTTTAGGGAAAAATGGAAAGGGTTGGTGTTTTAGCAATGGAGAAATTGGTGTTTCAACAATGGGAAAAATAGGGAAAAGTTGGTGTTTCAGTAACAGGAAAAATAGGGAAAAGTTGGTGTTTCAGCAACGGGAAAAATAGGGAAAAGTTGGTGTTTCAACAACGGGAAAAAAAGATGTTGCTGTAAAGAAAAATAGGAAAATGTTGCTAAAAGGTAATGTAGGGGAATGAGCTGTGAATTGAAGTGAGATGACAATGTTCCCCAAAATGAAACTCGATCCTGTTTGCAATACAATTGTTCTTTTTCAGCCAGCCTCCGAATCTAAGACCTGCAAAATAATAAATTGTAACATGGCAACCCTTGACAGGGATTAATAGTTTAAACAATCTAATCTACTATGAAATATGTAATGCAAAGATTAAATGCAATGAGGGGCAGCAAGCTCCCCCAAAAAGATATAATGTGAATCTTCCATGCAAGTGGCCTTGAAATCCTCTTTAGAAATAGGTTGCTGGTACAAATGGAGCCGATACCCATTCACTAACAATGGTGTTCTAGAATCATCAATTGTTAGGAGCCTTACTATTCCATTGGGAAAAACAATATCTATCTCATAAGGTCCTAGCCACCTTATTCTTACTTTTCCTTGAAAATTTTCAAACCGGGAATCATACAATAGAGCCCAATTACCTTTTTGGATCTGCTTATGCTTAATAGTGTTATCATGCCACCTGGTTCTTTGCTGTTGAATCATAGTTGTTTGATGGATGGCATCCAACCTCTTTTCATCCAATTCCTGAAGTTGTGCAACCTCGCTGTCTGTGCATCAGTCAAGTCAAGGTTAACAGCTAAAGCAGTTCTTAAGGTTGTAATTTCAAATTCCACTGAAAAACAACACTTTTACCATAAACTAATTCATAGAGTGAAAAACCTGTAGTGTTCCTCCAAGTAGTTCTCTAAGCCCATAATGCTTCAGGCAACCTGTGAAACCAATCCTTTCTATTCTCCTTCACTGTTTTTGTTAAAATGGCTTCTATGAATTTATTTGTACTTTCCACCTGACCATTGGCTTGGGAGTGGTAAGGTGTAGTCATTTTATGATTAATATGGTATTTCTGAAGTGTATCTTTAAAACCATGAGAATTGAAAGGAGGTCCTCCATCTGTGACTAGTTCTCTAGGCACTCTAAATCTAACAAATATTTCTTCAAATAGAAAGTTTAAAACAGATTCTTCATTAGCTCTAATAAGTGCCTTAGCTTCCACCCATTTAGTCATATAATCTGTACAAACTATTATGTAAACTCTTTGGTTGGATGGAGGATTGATGGGTCCGATAAAGTTTAGAGCCCATCTTTCAAAGGGTTCAAGTATTACCTGGGGGTTCAATGGAATTTCATCTCTATGATTAGGTTGACCGGTTCTTTGACAACTATCACAGGCCCTGACATATTTCTTTGCATCCTTGAAAAGTGAGGGCCAATAATACCCCATTCTGAGAATTTTATGTGATGTTCTCTTATTAGCAAAATGCCCTCCACAAGGGCCATCATGACAAGCCTTAAATATATCATAAACCTCATCTTCTCTAATGCATCTCTGAATTTCTTGATCAAGTCCTGTATGAAAAAGGCGCCCACTTATCTAGCTGTACCAAGCACTTTGTTGAATGATCTTTCTTTTCTCTCTATGTGATAGATGTGATGGTAACTTCCCTGCAACCAAATAACTGGCAATTTCTGCATACCAAGGTGAGTGAGCAGATACTGCAAATAAGTATTCATCAGGAAAGGAATCATCTACTGGAGTATTATCATCATTTTTTATCCAAGAAAGGAAGTCAGCAACTACATTCTCCTTACCTGGTCGATCTACAATTGTAATATCAAATTCTTGTAGTAATAATAACCACCTGGTAACTCGGGCATTTGTAACAGACTTGTTCATTAAATACTTAATGGCCGAGTGATCAATATGAACAAAAGTAGGGTAACCAATAATATAATGTCAAAACTTATTAATAGCATAAATGACTGCTAAAAAATCCTTTTCGGTAACTGTGTAATTAAGTTCAGCAGGGGTTATATTCTTACTAATGAAATAGATAGCATAAGGAAGATTATTTTCTTCTTGCCCCAAGACAGCTCCAATTGCAGTATCTGAAGCATTAGAGGATATATGAAAGGGAAGTGCCCAATCAGGACTTCTTAGAATAGGAACTGTAGATAACTGATGCTTAAGTTCATCAAATGCTTTGTGACAGTCATCAATCCACTTAAATTCAGCATTTTTCATAAGTAACACAAACAAGGGAGAAGCTATTTTAGAAAAAGTCTTGATGAATCTTCTGTAATATCCAGCATGTCCTAAAAACCTTCTTACATCAGTTTGTGTTTTAGGGATAGGAAGAGTCTGAATTACCTGCACTTTGGATGGATCAACTTGAATCCCTAGGAATGAAATGAAGTGTCCCAATACAATTCCTTCGTTCATCATCATATGGCATTTTTCAGTGCTTAAGGAAAGATGAGCTTGTATACAACGTTTAAGTACTTTCTCAAGGTTTTGTAATGCATCTTCAAAAGTCACACAATAAGGAGTAAAGTCATCCATAAATAGCTCCATAGAGTCATTAAGCATATCGGAAAAAATTTCTATCACTGCTCTTTGAAACATTGCTGGAGCATTACATAGTCCAAATGGGAGAACTATATAAGCAAAAGTTCCCCATGGGCTAGTAAAAGTGGGCTTGTCTTGGTCTCGGGGTGCAATTTTGATCTAGTTATATCCACTAAAACCATCTAAAAAGGAAAAGAATCTCTTCCCTGACAAGCTGTCTAGCACCTAATCAATAAATGGCAAGGGGAAATGATCTTTTTGAGTGGCTTTGTTTAAGGTTCTATAATCTACACACACTCTCCATTTATCGTTTTTCTTAGGTACTATCACCAATGGAGAAACCCATTCACTGTCAAATATAGGGTATATAAACCCTGCATTAAGCAATTTTTGAAGTTCTTTTTTAACAATTTCCCTCAAATTGGGATTCATTCACCTCTGGGGTTGACAGACTGATCGACATCCTTCCTTAAAATAGATGCGATGAGTACATAATTAAGGGGAAATCCCTTTCATATCTGTGTAGTCCCAAGCGAATGCTTCCTTATTTTCACGAAGTAACTTCATTAACTTTTGTGTTTCAGCATTTGTCAAGTTAGGGTTTATATTCAATGTTTTGCCAGGTTCGATCTCTACGGTTATACTTTTAGAGGAGATAGCAATTAATGTTTGAGGTGAATTTTCAGATTTAAGCTTTTCCTATGTTTCAGGTTCCAAAATTGCAGTTAACTGATTATATGATTCAGAGGCTACCAAGGAGGGTTCAGAAATAAAATTACTAATTAATTCATCCTCCGTGGTGTGTTTAAAGGTTAAGTCTTGTCCAATAGTCAAAATGGGTTGAGTGCCATTATCCTCATAATCTAACCATACAGAATTATCATTGTTAATCATAGGTGTAGCATGAGGGTAGAGAGTGAGCTGCGTAGTTTCACATCCATTAGAAATTGTCATTGAGCCCAATCTATAGCTGATAAAGGCATCTGCTGTAGCCATCTAGGGTCTCCCCAAAATCAGTGGATGCCCCCCCAACTTTTTTTTAGTGTGTAATACAATAAAGTCAGCTGGGTAGTTCCAAGATTCAACTAAAATAATCAAGTCTTCAATAACCCCTTCTGGTTTGATTGTGGAACGGTTAGCTAATTCTAAGATAGTTGGCGCCTCTCTAATTAAGTTTTTCAGCTGTAATAACTGTGCAGTTTCAAGGGTCATAATATTTATAGTAGCACCTAAGTCTACCAGGACTCGTGAAACAATAGTTTTTCCAACCTACACTGTGACAGTAGGATGACCGAGATCACCATATTTTACAGGAGGGATTTTTCCTGACATTAAAGCAGCTAGATCACCCATCACATGAACTGTAAGGGGATCTTTAGCTTTCCTACCAGGTTTCTTGATGCAAATGTATCTGATGGTTCTGGCATAGATTGGTACATCTCTGAGTGCCTGCAGAAGTGGAATTTTAACATACAGATTCTGTTATGCTCTTAACCTGCAAATGATACCCAAATACAGAATATGCGAAGAAAAGAGACCGAGAACACAGAATACACGAAAAAAAGATACCCAGAACACAGAATGGCAATGATTTTCTTATTCAGAGAGTAATGTTCACTTGCCTCTTCGAGGGGGCAACCTACAATAGAGTAGAGCTCGATTACAAAAATAAGACACGATGCTCCTCGCAGGGAGTTTCTATCCTTTATATATGACTCCTACGAGTAATACCACGGGTCAATACCGCTTATTACTAATACCTTCTATCTAATACTACGACCCATTTGCAACTAACTGTGGTTCCTTTATTAATTGCGGATTAACCACTTACAATTATTAATATGGGCTTTATTGACTCTTGACTATGGCGTGGTCCCATTACATAGATAAGGGGGTTAGGGTGGGACCCTAACATGCCCACCCCCTTAAGACTAGCCTTGTCCTCAAGGCTGAAGTTGCGGCTGCTGCAGAATAGTGGCTGGCTCCCAAGTTGCATCTTCTGGAGAGGTGTCTTTCCATTTGACTAGGACTTCTTTAATCATGCGGCCGTGCAGTTGCTTGACTCGTGTGTCGAGGACCTGTTTTGTTTGAAGCTAGATGGATCCTTCTTCGTCCAATTCCGGTAGACTAGTCTAAATTCTGCAATTGTTCCCAATCACTTTCTTGAGGCATGAGACATGAAAAACTGGATGGATTTTTGCAGTAGGTGGCAAAGCCAACTTGTAGGCCACTTCTCTAATGCGTTGAAGTACTTGATATGGTCCGTAGAATTTGGGAGAGAGTTTCTGACATCCCTTGTCTTTGAGTGATGTTTGCTTATATGGTTGGAGCCATAAAAAGACCTAATACCCTTCTTGAAATTGGCGCTTTGAGCGATGCTGGTCTACCTGTTGCTTCATGCGGTTCTGAGCTTGATGAAGATTCTCTTGAAGATGGGCGAGCATAGTTGCGCGGTATTGTAGGAGTTGATCCACTGCTTGGACTTTTGAGCAACCCTTGAGATATGAAGTAGGTGAAGGCGGGAGTTGACCATATACTGCTTCATAGGGAGTCATTTTGGTGGTGGCATGATAGATGGTGTTATACCACCATTCTGCCAGAGGTAGCCACTGTACCCAAAGGTGTTGTTTTTCAGAAGTAAAACACCTAAGGTAGGTTTCTAGACATTTGTTGA